>JBBBDQ010001333.1:1780000-2033537 GCA_037127315.1 Ascarosepion bandense
AGTCTACATGAACAAAGAGAAAAAAAAAGCTTTCTCAATTTCAAACTTTGACGCTAACACAAGCACATACAAAACATATAGAAGCTAAAATAATAATGTCTTAATTCTACAATGATATTTTGGCAAACATGGACTTTCATGCCTGCAAAAGAAAAGAATGTTAAAAAAAACAGTTTTGCCATGACAGGGAAATGTTTATGGGTTTAAAAAAAATGATGATTAGAATTATAATAAAACCTACACATATGATGAAAGTGAATTTATAGATTTTTATTCTCAAGAATTTACAACAAAAATATTAAACATTATTAAATTGTTTATTTACAAGGATAATTTTATATTTACACCATTCTAAAAATGAATACATTTATATTAAGACTAATACAATGCAATATTTGGTGACAGTCTAGTATGTGGCCTAGCTCTTTAATTCTGCTATAGTATATGACTTGCCCAGTTTGAATGTGTCCTACCTCAATAAAAGTATATTCATAGATTTAAGTATTCAGATAATTATTGAAACTAATTATGCTCCCTACCTTTCCATTACCAGACAGTTATAATTCTTCCTTATAATAAGCTTTTTAAAGTAGGCCACGTACTGTACCAGTGATAGAATTTCGTGGGTCATATTCAAAAGGTAAGCCACACACTATACCGGCACCCAATATTTATTATTTACCATTTTATAAAGAAATAAATAGGAAAACACTTTTTTTATTCATAAATTTATGAACACTTAGTCAATTATTAAAATATGTGAAGCAACTATAAGGAAATCCTTATTATTTGCCATTTTATAAAATTTGAATCAATTGACAACTGGCATTTTGCCAACCATTCTAATAAACTATATAATAGTGTTTATTATTTTTGCTGTCAATTCTCAAGAACAAAATGCATAAATTCTCTTTCATCAAATGTTTAGGTTTTATTACAATTCTTATGTTTTTTTTAAAACAATAAACATTGCCATTAGGAGTGAAAGTAGTTAAAATAAAAGTGGCGTCATAGGAAAAACTGTCCTTTTACTTTTCTTTCAAGCACAAAAGGTTCATGTTTGCTAATATTCTCATATTACTAAGATAATATTTTTAAGTTTCAGAGTATCTCCCTTTAGCAATAATTATTCAACAATAATTATTTCAATAACTTTTTCTAAAAATTTTAACAAGATATAGACAGAAAAATTAATTTGCAAGTTTAATATTCAGTTCAAATACTTTGAATTTGAATAAAAATTGTTTTCAGATTTATTTCTTTATAAATTGGTAAATAATAAATATTGGGTGGTGGTATAGTATGAGGCCTACAAAATTCTATAACTGGTATAGTTTGTGGCCTACCTTTAAAAGTGTATTATAAGGAATAAATTATATTTGAAACATTTATATAAATTGTGTTTTAATATGTACAATAAAACAAAAGAAACTACCACCTTGGCAGAAAAAGTGCTTCTTTCTGGAAACATACAGAGCTTATATTCTAATGATTTGTACTGCTTTCACCTAACAGGTTCCAAGCAAAATTAAGGAAAGGTCATTATCTGCACAAAAGCTAAAAAGTCAATAAATTGACCTAGAAACTTCAGGATCTCTTAATGTACTGAAAGAAATAACTGTATCATACAGTAGAGAATCAATAGAAACCAAAACTTTAAGTAATTTAAAAACTTCAGGTATTCCAAGAAACATAAGAACTTCAAGCTCTGTGACAACACTAACATCAGAAGCCAATAATTCAGCCAACTTGGGTGGAAGCATCATTTTATCATGATTCTACCCACTAACTTCAAAATTTAGAACTACCCCAAAACTGTTTTATTATTTTGCCTTATATTCAACATTCATCAACTCCAAAATTATATAAAAAAATTAAATAAAATAAACAATCATTAATCCTAAATTCACGCAAAAGGATATAAAAGTGTTTGTCCTTTATTCTATGTCATATTGACCCTATGAATTCAATGATGTATGTTTGGTCTAAACAACAAACAATTCAGCAAGAGAAGCCTTGGTTATGGAATACTGAACAGTTTTGCATTCAGCTTGGCCAATTCAAGATGGGTAATATGAAGATATAAATATATGTTGAATTCCATTAAAATTTCTAAACAATTTGAATTCTTCATTAATGAAATATGAACTGTTGTCAATAATATCACAGGCAGACCATGCATAGTAAACATTCTTACTCATAGCTGCAGCAACACACAACTTTATGACACACACTTCACTCCACAACAATAAAGAATGTATATCCCATGGCTAACATGGATACACCTAGCCACAGATTAGAATTATATTAAGACTGCTCTGACTCTGAATGCATACTTTACAAGTCTTGCATGTCCTTTCATTATCTATGTTTGGTCACCACAAAGCACTGAGCAAGAGTTTTCATACATGAATCTGACCTTCAGTCACACACCCAGGAAGGATGATCATCTGACTTCATCACAGTATCACTGCACATTTTTTTGTATCTAAAAAAGCCTTTGTCTGATCTTTGCCCCATTCACACCAAAGTGTTCACCTTAATAAATAATGCAGTTGGCAAATTGGGTAAATGATGATTATAATTCAAAACTGCGGCAAGAAAGTCTTTTAACACAGTAAAGTTTTTGAGAGTCTGGTTTCTTTCACGGTTGTTATGATTTTCTCACTGATTGTAAAGACAAGATCAGGCTTCTCTAATCTTTGCCAATTTAACTACTAACTTGTCTAATACAGAAAAATACTTTCTGAACATTCATACTATCAACCAAAATATCATCTAGTAACACTTTAGAGAACAGAATGTCCTTTAATCATTTATCAATTTCATGTTGAAAATGCTTCTCATGTTCTACTCACCATATTGCAATGAGTATTAATTGTAAGCAGTTTGTTTTTCTTCATTTAACTCAATTTGCTTATACAGATGATGTAAATCAAGCTTACTAAATGTCAGTCTCCTTTTTAAAGTAACAAATAAGTCTCCAGTATCAGATGTATATCACAAGGTACAAACACATTTAGGCTTGTTTATAATCTCCACACAATCAAACCTGCTCCAATATTGCCCTTGAAATGCAGCCCAATAAGAACATTTTACCTGGTCGACCCCATCCCTGCTGGATGCCATATAAGCAAGCGGTTTGAACAATAAGAGAATCCCCACACTACAGCTACTGGAATCCACATCATTCACTGAGACTTCCTGACCAAGACCTTCTACTGGACCTGAAAATCAAACCTTAGAAATTTAAGTTACTACAAATACAAGCTGCAGAGTTCCAAGGGGATCCTAGTGACATTTGATTATAACATTAAGTGGGAAGGGTTAAAAACCACTCTATACAACAAATCATATATAAACTAAATTGTTGTTACATTTTTAACCCAAATCAAATACTTTATTCCAAATGATTCTTTCTTTTATTGTTTCCAGCTTTTGATCCATCTTCACTTCAGTTTGCTTCATCAGCGATCTTCTCACCTTCTGAGATCAAAAACACAATGTGACAGAGGAGTGAATGGTTGTGAACAGACAAATGCTGGTTAAGTTGAGTGGAATTGTGCCCATCACCATGATACCAGTGACAAACAAGGCACACATTAACAAGTGAGAAGTCAGATAGATGATAAATACAGTGATCTGAAAGAACTTGAAGACAAAAACTGGGTATTGAGCTACATTATTGGTCACCATCAACAAGGATTGACTAGTGGGGTGACATTATTGGTTAGTTGACCAGGATTGACACACAGGGCTACACAAACACGTCAAAGGCTTTATTACTTAATATCAGTTTTCTTTTACTGAGCAATTACTGCTGAATCTTTTCATTCCTCACCACCACCCTATCAGTTAGATGCTAATTAGATCACCACTCACCAAAAAAAATTTGTGCTGTCTTTTCTATCCTGAGAAAAGAACAAAATATGTTCATGAATTTCATTAAGCCAGGATAAATGTGCCATTCTGTAAGCTGATATAGCATGCCAAATGTTCTCTCACTCAATCTATTATCTGATAAATCTCAAAGGACTACATAATTTTTAGTACCAACCATGGACAATGATACTGATTAGAGTTTACTGTCACTTTTCACATCACTGACAGAAAAAAAAAAGAATCCACATGTTCAACATAATCCTTCCAATTTTACTTCTCAATGTTTCATACTCTGTTATAACTACAAGTAATGATATCATGAAAGTACAAATTCTTACAATTGCCTCTTTTACCTCATCACCAATGTTATGCAAATTTAGCACTAAATAAACACATACTTTACTGTATAAAAATAAAAAATTAGAAACAAGCCAGAAAGTTGTATTAATCAGAGAACATCATAGTGCTAATAATATCTTAATAAAAGCAATATCATTCATTTTTTTTAGAAAATATAGTGTATGAATAAAAAGTTTGAGTTTTGTTTAATGGCATATCAACCTCTGTGGGTTAAATGCCAAAAAAGTGGGGTTTAAAGGTATTTTTTTAATGTTCATTTATAGCGAGGTTGATTCAGTCAGATTTTGATGAAAATTTTTTTTATTTTAGAAAATTGAAGATGTCTTCTAGTTTTATATTTAAAAATGTATTGCTGGTAATAATTCCCCCTCCCCTCAAAAATGGGCTATGGTAATAACTTTTTCCTTCAAAAATGTATATTTTCTATAAAAGTCAATTTTTATACTTTCATAGTGGTTTGACCCCAGTTTGAGGGTTAACTATTTGCCTATAGCTGAGACCCTAACAGGTGCTACCACTCCGGGTCAGGGTGGACCTGGGAACAACAGCAATTGTTTTGCTGCCAGGTGCAGTTTACTGTCATACTCAGGAGCAAATAAAAAGTAAGGAAAAAAAAAATCAAAAAATATAATATATAAAGTCAATAAATGAAAATCTATTCTAACTATAGAGGTTTACTTGATAAAAATAAATAATTCCAAGTCATCTAGAGAAGAGAATACTTTTAAATACACTTAAGAAATTTATTTATTTTTATAAAAGAAAACATCAGCAAATTCTTTTTGGGTAAAGCAACACGCTTCAATAAAAATATTAAAAAAATTTTTAAAGAAAAAAGTACATATTTATGTAAATATTAAAATGCTTCTTTGAAGAAAAAAGTATGTAGTTGAAAATGAGTGAAATGACCAATCAGAAACAATACACATTTACCTCCCTTACACTGGAAGATTTTCTGAGAAGCTTCTAGAATATTTGAGAGATTGATATTTTGAAATTTTACTTATAAAATTTACAGTTTATAATATAGAACAATAAAAACGTAATGGCTTGATTGTCGTGTTTAATACCTTAAATAATTATTACTATTTTTTTTTTCATATTAACTTCTGAATAGGAACATAACACAGAAAGTTTCAAGTCTTTTTTTACTTTCACAAAAAACAAGTAGTAATTTTGAGCTACAAACCTGCACAAATTCTTTGAATTTTTAATCGGCCATTATAAATTGTGGTAATATCTTGCAGTAAGAAGTCAATTGATGTATCAACTGTGGTCTCATATAAAAACTGAGGGTCACTATTTCTCTTCACTGTTATCTTTACCATTGTTGCAAATAAGCTACAAAAAAAAAGAAAGAAAGGGAAAATGTTTTAAAATATTTTGCAAGTTTAAAACATGAACAGTTTTCTTTTCAGTTTAAGGTTTTTGTTGTTTTATTGTTTTCTTGCATAACAAATTTTTTTCTTGACCTCCGATTAACGCAAAAACCAAAAAAACAAACCTCAAAAATCTCTCAAACATGTAAGTATGGTAAGCTTAAAAATAAAAAGTAAAATAATCACTTCGAAAAATAATTCTTTGAATGAATCATAATTATTTTAAGAATCACATTTGATAAATTTAAATCTGCTACAAATGTACAATTTCTGTTTAGGTTAAAGAAATCAGAAATCCAACTTCAAAAACAGAAAATTCAACATTTTTTTTTTTTACTCTCTTTTAAATTAAAAGTTTTAATAATTTTTTTTCGTAAACAATAATAAACATCAAGCATGCGACAAAGAAATTTCATATGAAAGTGCACAATCTTTTTTTATATGGGTTTTTCGGTGACGGTATACGTCCTACGAAATTCTGTTACTGATGAAGCGATTCTTAAAGATTCAGTTGTAGTATATCTGGTTAAGATTAGGAAAAATAATTAAGTTTATAACCGAATATTTATTCTTATTGCGGTAAGACATTCAAACAGGGTAGGCTATACAAAAGTGCTGGTAGTTACTAGAGAACTAGATACCAGCACGTTTTTACAATAAAAAATTTCATTCTATAAACTTAAACAAATTAGCATACCTTAAAAATATATTTATCTAGGAAAACCATTTATGAACTTTCAAATATCTAATTTGCACAAAACAAAAAAATAAAAACATTTACGTACGATCAGTAAAAATGAAATCAAATGTTGCTATGGAAACAAGTCGCTAGAAAATATCAAGATACTTATTCTGATTTATTTGATTAAAATTAAATTACTTTTTAGTAGTGTATACAATATACATTATTCAATTATTCGGTTTAATGCTTCTAAATTTAATTAGCACGTTTTAGTTTTTTCTTTAAACATCTGAAAAGAAATAATTTCAAAAATACTGAAATAAAAAAAAAAACACAGCAGAACAAAGTTGCCAAGGCGACTAAAATGGGTAGATGTTTATTGTTTATTTTTCTGAGGTTCCTTTTTAAGTTTAACGTTATTTTTTACGCGTCAAAGTCAACAAATATTTTGTTTGATTTTTTAAATAATCGGTTTTAAATTATAAACGTACAAAAACAATGGGCCATGAATACGCAGCCAATAAGCCTTAAAGTTTTTATTTTTTAAAACAAATAATCTGAATCACAACACAAGTTTTGGTTGGTGAAGCTAAAAAAAAAATATCTCTTAAAACATTTCTTCAACTGTATGAAAATTACCGAAGAAATAGATTGTTTTTAAGTAATTTTTTTTTTTACTTTATAAAAAAAACAAGCTATTAAATTGTTCTTTTAGTTGTTTTTCCTTGTTATCTATCGCAAAAAAATAGAAATATTATTTTTTGCAATAATTTCTGTTTGATTTCTTGGAAAAAATAAAAATGATTTTTTACCGACGACTAAAATTAAAGAAAAGCATAAAGGAAATTTTAATCCTACATAAAATATTTACTGCAAAATTTAAGAATATTAGTAAAGTTTTAAAAGTTATACTAGAACATTTACACTTTTTTTTACATGCAATTATTAGGCTTGTTTATTTTTTATGAAGAAAGTTATCATCATTATACGATAAAAACAAAAAAATATGGCTACTTACCTGAATTAACTTTTAACTGAGAGAATGCACTAGAATAAATTCACATCTAAAAAAGAATTACTAAAGACTAAGTTTTGTTCAATAAATAAATACAAATTAAAAGACAAGAGATTTACCTTACAAAAAGAACGTCAGAAAAGTAAGAAACAGAAAACCGGAAGTAGATTTCAAGACAATTTTTTAAAAATGATATTGGCGGGGTGGGTGTGGGTGCTGGCGTTGTCATGGCAACAAATGGAACACATGGTGATGATTACTTGGTTACTATAGCGACTTTCTCAAATCTTTGTTGTGGACATTTTTTAGATTAATTAATTGTTTGTAGAATACTTCAACTTTTTTTTGTTCTTCTATTTTTTTTTAATCTGATTCGACAAAATATACGATAAGAAATTTAAAAAGGAAAATTTAAACGTTCAACTTAATTACCTATTTAATATTTTACCTTGTCCTTAAGATTATAAAATGAAATTACATTTTAGTTTTTACTGTTGTTTTATCAAATATCATTTTTTTAATTTTTAATACTGTTACATTATTTAGTGCTCAGACATTCATAATCAAGATTTGAGATGTATCATTAGACAATTTCTTTTCAAGAGAGATCTATTAATGAAAAACATTTTTTTTTTTTTTTGCTCTTAGCTCACCAATCTGACGAACTTTGCAAAAATATTAATATAATTCTAATATTTATTGCACCATATTATTAATAATAGTTTTAAGGAAAGGAGGCATAAACAAAAAGATGAAACGATAAAACAAAGAAATGATAAATGTAAAAAAACAAAATGAAGAAAAAGAAAGGAAAGTAAAAATAGAATCACTGGATAAAAATTGAAATTGTTTCAGAGTCGAAATCACTAGATTTTTTAATTAGCTCGTGTTCATTTCGCTTGTAGATAATGTAAAAAAACATATGACACTAAAGAACATTAAATTAAAAATAAAACAATTCAAATTAGCTCAAAAGGATGGTTTCAAAAGCCATGGTTTCATGAAGTAAATAAGAAATCATTGATAAACTTTGAATTTCAAAATACATCTTTGTAAAAGTAAAAACAAAAAATCCCAAGCCTAATAAAACAGAACTCAAAAATATATTTGTGTTAAAATAAAAAATACAATTTTTTTAAATATCAGTACTTATGTGCATCAGATTGTTGAAATGGATTATATCCGGAAAATCCTATTCAGAATTAGGACTTTTTTTAATTACATATTTTATCAAACATGTACTTAATGATAAAGCTTTTACTGATTTTATATTCAATAAATTTTAAAAATATTCCGACAAAAAATTGTTACTGCTAAGCAAAAATCAGTTATCTCCCTTTAACACTGGTATTTTTAACAGACTCATTATTATGGATTTCTTCAAATATTCTTGTGTAATTTTAAAATTACTTCTACTTATTTATTAATACAATAAAGTATGTGCATATTAATTTCGGTTCAAAGCTATTAC
Organism: Ascarosepion bandense; assembly: GCA_037127315.1. Lineage (NCBI taxonomy): Eukaryota > Metazoa > Mollusca > Cephalopoda > Sepiida > Sepiidae > Ascarosepion > Ascarosepion bandense. Next base: position 1,788,790 of record JBBBDQ010001333.1, read on the forward strand.
TAAATTTGTTTTCATTTTTATTATGCCAAAAAATATTGTGAAATATGTTCATATCAATTAAAGGTTACATCATAATAAAATTAACTTTTTGAGGAAGCAGGATATTTCATTAAAAAGGAGATGTCTATACAACTTTTGATAGGAACTAAAGGTATTTGAAATTGATCTAGCAGGTTGACAGGAATTTTACCTGACTTCAATCCTATCACAAATCTTGCAGCCATCATGAAGAAACATTAAAAAATGTTCTCTTGCTCAAAAGACGGCAGCATTTACAATGAAGAGGATTAGTCAAGTTTTGCAGAAATTAAATTCAGGAATTTATCTGTTCCAACAGATGTTCAGAAAAGACAAGCATACGTTTAAGACTAGATTGGATTTTATGAAAACTAATGCTTGGAAATCAACTAAACATTAAAAAATTAAGTTGTATTGCTTTAAAAAAAAAGTTGTGTTTATTATGAGGAAAGAATGGAAGGCTCAATATTTGTAAAATATTCAACACATTCACAAAGAAAAAGGATCAGAAAAAAAGAAAATAAATAAAGTGCAAATACAATTTTTTATAATCAAGAAACTGTTGTGGTATTTTTTTTTTTAGTTGAATCTCTTATGAAAAGAGTTTTCATGCAGCAGGAAATAGACTACACACAGAAAAATGTCTATTTGATGCCTTTTACTATTTTGACTCAGTATTTTACTTGGACTGTTACTCAGACTGGTTACTTGATATGTTGTCTTTTATTTATACCTGGCATGCAGATGTATTAAACATTAAAGAATATGTGTGAATTTTAAAAGACATGCTTGACTCTATTTGGATGGATTACTTGAAAGGTATAAAACTATGCAGGCCAAATCTTTTCAGAGTAATAAATTGAGATATGTTTTAAATGGTGTATATAACATGTTATTTTTAAGTTAATTAGATTTTATTTTAAGTTGGTATCTACTTAGTAAGGATATCATAGCTTATTAATAATCTTCAACAAAAACAGGTTTTTATTTTGTTTGAAACTGATTAATAGTATAACAGGAGAGAGCTATGGAAAAAGGTTTATTCTCCCATTTATATTTTCCACATTATGGACATTATTATATACATATTTCATGGACAGAACAGAATAGTTGAAAGAAAAAGGAACAACAAGTATGCTTTGTTCTCATAAAGACTTTTATATGACTAAAGCATACACAAAACTATATATAGATATAAACACATGTTCTATACAGAGAATAATATATTGCATATATCTACACAGAGATAATAATCTTCAATAAAAAGAGGTTTTTATTTTATCTGAAACTGATTAATTAAGAGTATAACTAGAGAGAGCTATGGAAAAAAAAAGTTTATTCTCTTGTTTGTATTTCCCCTGTTATAGACATTATTATATCCATGATATAATAATACCATCTTTCATGGATAGGATGAAATAGCTGAATAGAAAAGGAATGACAAACATACTTTATTCTCAGATAGACTTTTATAGCACTTAGATGGGCATAAAACTACACACACACGCACACACACACACACACACATATATATATATATGCATGTGTCCTACATGAAGAACACTATATCACATATATCTACATAGGAAGTAGAAACAAAAAGGAAGGGTCTTACATATAATATACAGATACTTCTGTGTCTGCAGAAACTATATTTAAAACTCCAGATTCAAACAGGCTGGGTTCATCTATTTTATCCCAGGAGATAATTCCATGAAGAAGAAATGGCAAATCTTAGCTTTTCCCAAAATGAGAACTGCAAGCCAAAGTTTCATTCTATACGTGAATAGAAAAGGAATGACAAACATGCTTTATTCTCAGATAGACTTTTATAGCACTTAGATGGGCATAAAACTACACACACACACACACACACACACACACACACACACATATATATATATATATATATATGCATGTGTCCTACATGAAGAACACTATATCACATATATCTACATAGGAAGTAGAAACAAAAAGGAAGGGTCTTACATATAATATAGAGATACTTCTGTGTCTGGAGAAGCTATATTTAAAACTCCAGATTCAAACAGACTGGGTTCATCTATTTTCTCCCAGGAGATAATTCCATGAAGAAGAAATGCCAAATCTTAGCTTTTCCCAAAATGAGAACTGCAAGCCAAAGTTTCATTCTATACTTGGGAAAGATATATTCCCAAAAGAAAATGGCAACATGGAATTGTAAACTGCTGGGGAGCTAGGTTTAGATATTGCCTAGGCTATGGGGAGCCCAGGCTAAAGAAAGCAAGTCTTTCAGTTTTGATGCTGTAAACAAAGTGAATTTGACTGCCACTTTTTTCACTGTATGGAGTAACATCACTAAGTGGCTGTCACATTGAACACATGACTTATCTCCACCAAAGGGAGATAATTGCCTTCTGTATCCTTACAACAGAATATGTTCTAATAAAATGTGTACATTCTAATTTTAAACTTTTTAAATTTTTTTCATTTTATCTAATCTTAAATTAAGAGATAAATGTATATAATTTACATTCATTTTTAAAAAATTCCTTCAAAAACACTACAATACCCTTTTAAATTGCAAAAAAGAATATAATGAATTTACATTTTCTTAAAATGCTGTTTTTGTTTATTCATTTGGCATTTTAAACTTTGAAGTCATTGCAAAAGGCACCAAATAAAGATTTTGTTTTTTGAATTATACAATATATGTTTCTGTGATATATTTAGATAGATATGAATATCAGTGCAGAAAGTCAAATCAGTGAACCAAGTTCAAATAACAGTCTCATCATTTACATTTACTTTCACACAAACACCTTTGAGAAATCCATCTCTTCTACTTCCAGTTATGGCTTAAATAACAAGGTAGACTGTACTCTCTAACCATAGCTGTCAACCAGTATAAGAGAAGGAGAACTCAAAATTCAAAAGCATGAAATAGACAGCAGAAACTACTCCATTAAGTCTTCCAGGAATGCATGGCAACATTTTGGATATGAGACTTCTCCACACGCATTGTCTTTAGGTCAAGGTTAAAACATCTTGAGGTTTGGGTAAGCTAAATTAAATATGACATAAAACCTGATTCCCAAGATTGATAGAAGTCACAGAATAATGATAAAGAAGACTGAAATATCTTACCAAGATTCTGACAAAATGTAATTTATTTGAGTCATTGCTTACATAGGTGTTTTTAACTAGTGTCTTTCTTTCTCCAATTTCAATGTTTTACAACATTATACAATAGTTTGAACTTCAAATCACTTGTTCACAAGTATGATAATGATGATGATGATGATGGCAGAACAACACTAACTATATATCTGTTGGTTCATCATCTGACTTTTCAAAAATTGAAATAATAATCAGGTGCTCTGTTCTTACAGCTATTTCGGCAATTCATTCTTCTTCTATCTATTCTCACTAGTGGCTTTGACAGAACCCTCTTGTGTTACCTCAAAAGAATTCCCTATGGTGCACCCTATACCTCTACATATAGAATTCAGCTTGATGGCTTGTTATCAATAATATACTGATATGATTTCACCATTAAGGGTTTCCACTGATCTGGAAAACATGTAGCCAGTTAGTCACTTGACAAGTTCTGATAATTTGCTTCCTGAAAACAGTTCTTCCTATAAGACCACTGGTGAATATGCTTACCTAATGTTAACATACAACATGGTCTGTTGGTTAGTTTGGGCAATTTTTTTTTTTTGCCTCCTCTGAAATTATTTTACCTAAAAAACAACACCAATTTAGTCAATAGGTTTTTATTACTTCAAATGTTACTTTTTGTGGATACCCATATTTGAGTAGAATGTCCTGTTTTTTAAACAGTTACATCTACTAGTCTGTATATTATGGAAAACTTAAAGAAACTGTGCACCCTTATATAATATAATGTAATAAAAATGTATCCTTCTTTGTAGGAGAAACCACTGTTTTATTTAGTGTGCTTTAGACCACTCAGCAATGAGGCACCTCACAACCAAGCAAGGTTCTATTTGCTTTAAAACAATGTTTCATTTTTTTGAAAACCATATCTGCTCAGTTTCATATCTGATGTAAACAAAGCAATTTCTAAAGAGTTAACAGCTTTTATGTAAACAACTTAATCTCAAAGGTTTTTAGAGATAATTTTTTGATTTTATGTGAAGAAGTAATTTATTACTTGTCATTCATTTTGCCTGGTTAGACAAGTGTAGCAGATGGGTGGGTAGGAGGTCATAACCAGTTATCTAAGTTAATATTTAATCCTTGAAGAAGGACTTAATCCATCTAATTTCTTGAAAGTAATTAACTTTCTTAATTACTTTTTTCACATTTCATTCCAATAATTATTAAACGCAATCAAGCTTTCTCTCACATTTTTCCCTAGTTTTATGACATAAAACTGGACATTTCTACACGGATTTTTAACAATTATTGTGTCACATATTTAGGGTCTACTCAGCCTACATGAATGGATAACTGACCACCTTGTCATATTTCTATATTTTTTTATCTATATTAACAAAATGGATCATTTTCTCATACTCTAGAAGAAATTTAACTATTTCTACTTGGTCATTGTCTGTAAATTTGTTATGTTGAAAAAAAATATAATCTCTATAAAAACACTTTGTCAATAATAAAAATTAGATCAAAATTATTGGAAAAGAAAAAAAGGAAATAAAATTTTAATTCATTCATTAATTTAATTAATTAAATTAATGAAAAATTAATTATTAATCTCTTATCTTCACCATTCCCATTCACAAAACAAACTAAAAAAATTGAAAATAATAATACAAAAAATTTTAACTTCTTTTTTCAAGTTAATATTCTTTTGTTGTTGTTTTAATACAGTTTATTTGGATAATTTTCTGTCCCTTTCTCCTCTTTTTTTAGTTAAATTTTTCATGTAATAAGTTTCTCTTCAAAATAATAAAAGATGTTTAGTTTTAAAACATGTCTTTAATGTTTCCCCTTTTAATTCATAGTTGAAGTAAATAGTTAATAGTTTTATATAAAACAGACTGATACCTATTATAATGTTTCACTAAGTGTAACTTATACATGGTACAAGGTCAAAAGTATGGGGAACCTAGTGAACTCACTATTCAATCATAACTGATCTAGAGAGACAAACTTACTAATCATTACACAATGTCAAAGTGCTCAAATTTACTAAGCATATCTCAGATGTGGCACAAGAGCAAAAGTATGGAGCACCCAGTGAGGATTGAACTCACTATTACTGATAATTGATCTTGTGAGACAAATTTGACAACCATTATATCATGTTGAAGTGTCCCTGATACCTATAGATGTTTTAATATTGAAAATATACTTTTGCTATTGTGGGTAGTATTGGCTTTTGTCCTTTTGGTTATCCATACTTCAGCTGTTTCATCACATATGAGTGCAGTGAACATAGGGCAAAATGGTAATAAGCTGGATAAAAAAATCCACATATTCAAAGATGGCTACACAAAAATACATTTCTCCCTCCCCCTTCCTCAACTCACAACCTGCAAATAACTTTGTTGCGACATAGCAAAGATAGTAGCCGAGTAAAAACTACCAAAAAACACATCTCAGAAAAGAAAGGAACTCAAAAAGTAGATTACAACAAAATCAAGCAAGCAAGAGTCACTAATTGCGTCCACAATAAAAGGTAGTCGCATCACATATTGCTAACCTCCTTATTCAGGTACTAGCGACAGCTGCGTTCACTGGTGATAGAAACCAGTACTTGCATCAACTGTGTATGAGCAGAACCAACCTTTCCAGGTCCCTGCGACTACTATGGCATGCCATGAAAACATCTCAAGGTCAAGCTACTGGGTACCAAAGCAATATCTCAATACACAACCATCCACATGAGTAGGAAAATTAATAACATAGTGCAACCTGTTTTCTATATTATACAAGAACAGACACAGTCTGTTATATATCTAGATACTAAAATATTGTTAAATGCAATGCACCCTTCCTCTCTGTCTGTCTCTCTTCTCTCTCTCTCTCTCTCTCTCTCTCTCTCTCTCTCTCTATATATATATATATATATATATATATATATATATATATATATATGTATATAAGTACCTCCAAAAAAAGTGAAAGTGAAACCTAAGGTTTAAAATGCATTTTAAAAATGAAGCTTTTATTTAGTTTTAATTCCAAGCTAATAGATTAAATTTAATATTTTTAATAAGTAAAATATTTTGCCACATTTCAAACTGAATTTAAATTGATTGAAATGATTTTTTTTAAATGCTAAAATTAGTCATATTGACAAATCTGCCAAGACAACATAATTCACTTTATTACAAATTTTCAAAAATTAAAATATACTTTTCTGAAACTTTATTTAAGATCAATTAACTGAATTAAAATTAATGTGAGTTAAAACATATACTACTTTTAACTTAAAATATCTCAAAAAAGCATTTTTTAATGTGGAGGTGGGTGTATGAGGTATTGACAGATTTATCAATAGCTTAATGCTTGGTATTTTTAAGTAAAGGGCATATAACTGTAAAAATTACTTGATGAATACAATGTGAATTGTAGTAAGCTTTTCCATTTATGTAAATATAGTTTTTATTGATTAACAATATTACCTAAACACTACAAATTAATACATAATTTTAAAAGATTTAAAACTTCATAAATTATTATGTTTAAAATTTGATAAAATGAAAATAATTCTTGTAAAAATTCATTATTCATCAAAAACATTTTCTTAAAGCAACAGTGTCAGTAATATAACTTATTCATAAAAGCAATTAAAAGCTTTTCTAATTAAATAATGTCTTAGCTTTATTGCATTTTTTATTTTACAATTCAGAGTAGATTTTCTGTAAAAACATTACAAAAAATGTTTGATGATTTAAATTCTCAAGAGCTTTATTTAATTTGAGAATTTTTTGTAGCACTTAATATTTATATAAATATTAAGCTACAAAAATGATTTTCTTTAAATTTTATAAAATTGACTAAGTGGTGGTAACAGATGTGAAAAAACCTTTTTCCCATAATTTTAAAAATAGAAACATTTCAAAAATAAATTAATTCATTTGTAAATAGGTTTTCAAAGTTTCAGCAAAATCCAACAATTATGTGATTTTTGCAAGAATTTCCAAATCAATGTGTTTTTCACCGTAAAAGGCACTCAGATTTCTCAGACTATTTCATTGTCACCCATTGATGCAAGAAAAACAACATTTTGAAGATTCTAAAAAGGATTAAAAAATATAAATTAATAATCAAAAATTTTTTCATCTTTTCTCTTAATGATAAAACCAAGATTTAGACAATAAAACTTTTTTATTAAGTTTTGGGCATTTTTTCATCATATATGCTAATATTTTAACACACACACACACACACACACACACACGAATACGAATGAAGAAAATAATTACAATGTTCAAAACATTAATTTAAAACAGTGTTCAATATAAAAATAGAGCAATGAATTTTTGTAGTAGTTTGTAGTCTGCACATGTTCTAAAGTAATAATTAATGCATATATATATATATATATATATATATATATATATATATATATATATATATATATATGAATTGGATGCTTTTATAAATCCATTGGTAATAGCTTATTTTGTGGAGCTCTTACAGACTGCTCTTCAGACCAAATTCTTCACAAAACTGAATGGATTAGATTTATCCAAACAAATAGAATCATGAGAGGACAGAAAAAAAAAACCTGGTCAAGGGGGTTAGATTTACAGTGTTAGTTATTACAAGAGGCTGTGTTTTTATCCCAAGTGATAAGATGACCTTGGACTGAACTTTTAGTTGGCTATTCTCAAATACATGTCAGCTTTTTATATTAATTCTAACTGTAATAATAATATTTTCATTTTGTACATACTAATCTTCTATCATTTTGGTTTTATGACAATAATATTTTTATCCTGCATGATAAGAATGTTACAACAAAAAATAAAAAACAATGGGTGATAAGTGCTAATTATTATTCTTAATGATACCAATAATACTATTTCATGAAACTTATTAATAATAATAATGATAATAATAATAATGATGATAATAACTAATAAAATTATAATAATAACGATAACTAACTAATAAAATTACAAATAAATTAATGGATATAAAGTCTTTACGAGGGTATATATAAATGTATATACTGGTGTTAATAAAATAGTGCTTGATGTAATATAACAGAGCTATTATATATTAATAAATATAAATATTATCCCTCAATGATAGCACAACTTGGGTTTTCATGCACTATGCAATCTTCAGGTGCTGAGTATAGACTGACCATTATGTAATTAAAATTTTTGTTTGTCACAATGTTGGTGTAGTTATACTGGGATTACATTTCTTAATTTAAAAAAGTATATTTGGTATTTAAAATAAATGGGGGTTTGCATACAGGAAAAAATTTTTTGGAGTTGTGAATAAAATTTTACATTATTAAGTATAAAGGGAGATTACTTAATGTTTTAAAAAAAACATTATATACTACAAAGTAACCTATATTAAAAAAAATTAATGTATATATATATGGAGGAGTATCCCATCATTTTTCTACATTAGGGTCCATCAGCTCAGTTCTTATAACCAAACAACTGAACTACCTTCACGTATAATTTGTTTACAGTGGTGAAGGCTTGTGCAGAACTGACCACACTTTTTGGAAGAGCTGAATACAGAGACGGGGTGAACAGTGTACCACCATAAGTTCCTCAAAAAACCCTTTTCAGGTTTTGACTTTAGAGTTGTCCTTCTTGACCTGTAACCACTAAAGGCTATAGAACTCAGGCTGTTCTGTTATTTATATATAGCTGAGGAAATAGCATATGGATTCATACCTTTCTCAAAGGTATTAGCATGTAAGTAAATGGAATTCAAATTTGGCTCTCCAATTCCTCAATCCAAGCAACTATTCATTACTCCACATTATATATATATATATATATATATATATATATATATATATAATGTGGAGTAATGATGTTTGATGCCAAGTAGGTTTTTAAACATTGTAATTTTTATGTTATAAATGAATATATGGTAGCACAAGATAACAAATCATACGTACTGCTGGTGAGGTGAAAAGAAAAGAAGACAAGCATTGTTAATATAGAATTCTTTCTATTGCTGATACAGTTGATGTTAGTGGAATGTCTCTTTGTCGGCAAGGGAAGTGACTTAAAGAAAGGGTAGAGTTAGTATGGCCTGGAGTTGCTGTGTGTGTCAGGTCAGTTGATTGGGGTCACTGGTGATCTTGACAGCTTGCCCATTCACTGTAACTCTCCTACAATGTTGTCATCAACATAAAAACATATGGGGTGGAACATGACTCATTGTATTTTTCATGTTTTTTATTTGGCAGCAACATACATTATTGGCTTCTTTTATACTATATATTTTTTAGGGTATTTTTCTTTTCTTTTTTTTTTTATAATCATTTCACCCCAAGCAAGACAGAACTGCCACTGGTGCACGGTGGGGGGGGGGGGTACAGTGATAGAAAAAACAAGGTACAAGGCATGTCAAAGAAATGATTAGAGATGGATGGGAATCAAGAAGACAGAAGATGGCAATTGATGTTGTGTTTAAACTTTTAGAGATTGTAGCCATCAGGGAAACAATTGAGAAGTGCAAGAAATGAAACTGATAGTGTAGAATAGTTAGTTACATTTAACTATTTTGATGGTAAAAGGTGGAGGGGCCTCAATGCCTATCTAGTAGCATGAGCAAATACATGTGGTGGGGGAACCAGGAAAAAAACCTCAACAGAACTGTTGCCATGAAAATACTTGTTGAAAAGACAGAGTGAAGCCACATCATATTGGTGAGAAAGTGACTGAAGTTTTATGAACCAGATGTAATGGTAGTGTCCCTGTGCAAAGAGAGACTTTTATTTATATTTTTACTTTCTTAGTGTTCACATCAGTTCAACTTGCAGAGTGAATCAAAAAAGATCTAAATTGAAGCAAATCTTCATCATATGTTCAAAATGCTTTTATTTTCATACAAATCAACTTATATACACTGTGTTTCAAATTAGGTGACATTTTTTCATTTTGTCCAAAAATTACCAGTCAAAATTTAACAAAATTTTCCCAGTATAATGAGAATAGGTATATGTGCAGGCTGTATAAAAACTGTATTGTTCCTCACAACAAGAAATAAATGATGGTCATTTGCAATATTAACACAATCTAGAAATATTCTAGACTATAAATGAATGGTCATTATAATCATGCAATTCTTCTTCTTCTATGTGCCATGTCCCTTCAGGATGTAGGGGATCATAGCCTTCCATGTCTCCATATCCTTGGTCTTTTCACTCTCTTTTATTTTCAATTGGAGTAGATAGACTAAACTATCACCTGGTTCACACTCCACCCACATCTATTGAACAGGTGAAGAGGCCCATCGCTTGTTCCCTGTTTAGGATGTGGTTTCCGGCTTTCTCTTTTCCATTCTTTTTACCCTTACGTAGCCCTCTGTGCATCAGTGGCGTTATCGCCTTGCTTGGGGTGATATGATTTAAAAAAAAAAAAAATCTCTTAGCATGCTTTCTCCTATTACCCCACCCAAACCCCGCTCTGCTATACACTTGCTCAAGCCCGTCAAATATATAATCCACTGCTTTCCTCTGTCTCTCTTTCCCTCTATCTGTTCTGTAAATATCAGATTCTTCAAGCCCTCTTTTCTCGTCACATGTTCCAGGAACTTCTTTCCCTTTTTGTTGTTCCAGGAACGTCTTTTCCTTTTTGTTGGGACGCCCACGCCTATTCGGCTATAATGGACTATTCCATTACTATGTAAAGTAATGGTGGCATCTACGTAGGAGAGTGTGCCGAGCAGCTGATCGACAAGTCAGTCATAGACTTCCGGTGACGACCCGGAAGTACCCCTTGCTCATACTACGTCTTACGACGGTTGAGACAATTAACCCTTATTCTTGTATTGGATACTAATAACCTTTGTAAATACTATTTTCACGGAATACAACAATTAACCTATTCCTGTTGTTGAGTTGTTTATTCTTACTCACGATATAACACTTTTCATTTCTATCCTTTCTAAAACCTGGAAGGTGGTTGCTTCCACAGTCAGCACTTGGATAGGTTTTGCATTGAATCACTGCATTTCTGAATCTTTTGTTTATGGTTTTATAATTGATTTGGTTGTTTATGTCACCTCCTAGGCTTCTCCATGTTCATAAACATCTTGGTTGTTCTTGAAACCAGGTGTTGGTTATCACTTGGTCATTTGCCTTACACCACTGGACCCATCTTTCACCTTGGTCATTGCGGATTCCTAATCCAAAGTTGCCAATTGTCTCCCCCTTCCCTCTCCTTGCCTACTTTGGCATTCAAGTCTCCTATGATGATTCTAATTTCTTGGGTTTTACAGAGCCTTCACATTGTCAAGAGTGGAGTAGAAAGATTCTATTTCTTCCTCAATGCATAGACTACTTTAATTAACTATGTTGAAGGGTCTTCTTTTCAGTTTGACCAGGAGAACTCTTTCAGAGAACTGGCAGTATTCTAGAATGCATTTCTTCATTTCTTTGTCAAGTATTAAGCTGACTTCCTTTTCGTTATTTTCACCTCTTACATGTATGATCCTGTGGTTGTTGCTGCTGAAGTCTCCATTGTTTAGCCATCTAGTTTTGCATATGCCCAGAATTTTTATGTTTAATCTGCTCATTTTCTGCTTGACATTCTCAAGTTGACCACGGTAGTTCAGTTTCCATGATGATCCATGTTCCTAGGGTAATTTTTTGTTTGTTGTGTGCAGTCACAGGGTAACAATCCAGAGACACTTGTTGCTCATGTTGTTTCTTTATGGGTGAGGGACAAATTTTAGAAAATGTGTCTCCTTTATGCTGTTGGTGCTGATAGATTATGAATGAGAGTCAGGTGACACCTGTTGCTCATGTCGATCCTTACCGGGCAAGGAGTTACTTTCCTTGGAAGTAACCCCCTTCATAACTGTTGTGTTTTATATGTATATTTTGTAAAGCCATGATTATACTTGGAATTGAGAGAGAAGACACCACCTCTAGCTAGCTGGCTGTTGAATCCTTCAGAGTTCTTCTGCCCTTTTTGTAGTCTTGTTTTTGTCCACAATGGGTTACTAACCTCCCACCTCACTTACAAACCTGTGCAGTGGGTTAGCCAGTTTAGTCATCAGCATACCAACAAAAAAAAAGTAGAGAGAGAGAGAAAAGAAAAATATTTTTTTCTGTTTTTTCCTTTTATTAACATACCTGTCAGATAAGAGGGTTCAAATTCTCTAGTTGTAATGAGTGTATTTATGGAAATGTGCTACTAGGGCATTGGCTGGGGGACATAACACATATTATTGAGTTGCAATTTAAACTAGATTCATCTAAGCACTTCCATGCAGGGAGTCCTGCTTTAATTTTGAAGGTTTGTACTGAGTCAAGTGAAATTTATCAAGTGGGCATTTCATTTCATCTTCAGTTTTTTTCAGTGATCAAAGCTGGATGGTTAAAGCTTGTCTTCTTTACATAAATACAGAAGAGCAGAAACTGCAACTAAGTCAATGGTTATGATGAAATGGTTCTGTTCTTTTTAGACAGGGCACTATGGACATGATATTTACCAGTTGCAAGAGAAGTGCACAGACTATCATGTTCCCCTGTATCAAGTGTTTGTTGGTTAACCAAGACACTTGATGTCATTAATAGAGATGCCCTGTAGATCATTTTAGGCATCTTGGGAAGTCCACTAGAGTTTGATAAAATATATTGAGAATTGCATGGTAATATGAAGGGATAACTTGATCCCCTTTCTGATTAAGGTATTATAACATCTGAACTTTCCAAAGGCAAATCTATAGTAGAAATATCCAAAAATAATTCTAAGATATCACCAAACAGTGAAAATATTTTTGGCAGCTCCTATGAAGATACATAAGAGGGTTGATAAGGGTCACTGAACAGTTGTTTCCCAACATTCTTTCTCATGAACAAAATTTGAAGCTGTAAATAACCCAGGCCTGACCATTGGAGCACTTTTCAGGAGAATTGGAGAAGTAACAGTGTCAAGAAGTACTTGCTATCATCTTCTGAAAAGTTTGGGACATCAGTGATTTTAGGGACAAAGCCTTGATTGACAAAAGTAAACTTTAAAAATGAGCAAAAGAGAACATGAAGGTTGATTTCTCGAAAGTTCTGCTCACAGATGAAAGTTATGCAACACTTGATAGCCCTGATGGTTGGAGCAAAGACTGACACACCAACAAGGAGGAGGAGGTATTATGATTTTGTCTGATATTGTCTGGTATCATGGTTAGTCAGTGGATAGTGCCTGACAGTACAAAAATAAGCACAGATTCTTATATAGCCTTCCTCAAAGAACATGTGAAATCTTGGCTAAAAAAGCAAAGAATCATCTTCAGGAGAACCATCATACTTATGCAAAATAATGCTCCTTTGCATTCAGCACATAAAACTGTACCTGCAGAAATTAGGTTTCTGTGAACTTCAGATGATGAACTGCCTGGTCAATTATCCAGACTTAAACCCAATTGAAAACTTGTGTAGCATTCTGAAGCAACATGTTCATGAGAATGGACACCAATTTTGAAGTGTCTTTTCCAAATCATTTAAAAAAGAGTCACATATCTCATATTAACCATATCCACTATCCTTTTTTAACTCTGTTTAATTTTTATTTTGATAGCACACAGATACTACACATTGATCCTGTCATTCGGGCCAAGAAAGAACCTATTTTTTTGCAAAAGTGATGCTGATTATAAGGTTTCAGCTGTTGATATCTCCTAGCTGCTGATTTCTGGTGGAAAGGTCAGAGTCATGACAAGCAGGAGCAGCAGGCTGCAACAAAGCCCTTCCCCCAATAGATCTGTGATCACATCAATTAGAAACAACCGTCTTTTCACAAATTACGAGGGAAGGTAACTCTTCTACCTGATCTGGAGTCTCGTTGAGTGTCTACACTGTTGGGTCTGCATTGTGTTGTTGTGTCTCCAGAGAAATGAGTTTAGTTCAATCAATTGTGATAGTATTAGTGGTGTTACTATGCTTGATTGTGCTTGTCAAAAAAAAAATTCAAAGGGACCTTGGTAAGCTAGTGTGAGCAGTCGTTTTATCGTGTCAGTTCTGATCAAAATGAACTCCCAATCTCAAAGCTGCTGTGAGATGTAGGTGTTCATCAATTGCTGTCATGGAGGTGAATACTTCAAGTGTACCATTTTGTGCCGAAGGTCATGGATGAAAGGTGTTGTTGGAGTCAGACACATATGGAGGGAGTCATTAAAATACTGTCCCGGCAGTGCAAGAGGTATACCGTAAACAAGTAATCAGCATCACTTTTGCAAAAAAATGGCTGAACAACCTAAGTCCTCCTTTACTGTATTCCTCAAGGTGTGAACAATCAGAGGTAGGTCATCAATCCAGTTGGTGGTGTTCGGTCTAGTGGCCAGAGAAGTCTTAAGAGATCAGTGAAATCTCTCAACAAGGCCATGAGGGCAGAGATGGGAGGCAGTTGTCCAGATATGCTTGATGCCAAACAGATTGGTAAATTCTTGAAAAAGAAATGATTAGAACTGTGACCCTCAATCAGTCATAATAACTTGAGGTGTACCAAAAATTCTGATATACTTCTTCAGAATAACTTTGGTGATGGTTCTTGCAGAAGTATCCTTGATTGGTACTGCAGACAGCGATTATGATGAGCGATCCACAACTATCAGAAAGTACTGGTAATACTGACACATTGGAAGCAGTCACACAAGGTCAATGTGTATATATGAAAACCATGTATCAGGATTGCTGAAAGTACTGAAAGGGGTTTTAGTGTGTTGCTGTACCTTGCATTTCTGGCATTCCAAGCACGTCGAAACCCATTCTCTGATGTTGGCATTCATGTTTGGCCATACGAAACAGTCTACAATGAGCTTAACTGTAGCGCATTTGCTTGAGTGTGACAGCTTGTGTAGATGTTTGAACACCTGCTTTCAAACTGTAGGAGGTGATGTGGGGCCTAAGGGTGCCTAGGTTGATGTTGCAATATAGAGTGTTGTCGCTGAAGGATGCTGGGAACTCCTGGAGCTTCAGAGAAGTGTTTGTGAGAATGTCATGTAGCATTGAGTCAGAATTTTGCTCCACTGCTGTCAGATCCTGACTCAAGATGTTAGTTTTATGGGAGTTCATTCCTGTTTGGGATAACATGTCTGCAACTGCACTGTCTTTCAACTTGACGTGTTGCATGTCAGTCAAAAATTGTGACATTTAGTAAAAGTATTGGAATTAGTACTCATTATGGTCACCAGTAGTTTATGGCCGATGTAAATGGTGAAATCTCTACCTTCCAGTAGGTGCTGGAAGTGCTCAACAGCTAAATAAATCACCAGTAGTTCCTGGGAGAAGATGCTATATTTCTTCTTGACTGGTGAAAGTTTAGCTAAAAAGAATGCAATGGGTTTGTGCTGGGAATTTTATTCCTGTTCAACCACTGTGATACTCCTATATTCAACATGCCACTTGCCAGAGATAGTCACATTTGAGGGTCATCATTGATGAATGAAAGTCTGGTGACATTCGCTAGCACAGTTTTCACACTGTGAAATGTGTGTAGGTTGTCAATTTTCAATGTGATGCCTTTGTTCTTCCTCTGTAGCAGGTCTGTTAAGGGCTGGGGAGAATTGTTGGTATAAGTTGATCATCCTGATGAAACATCAGAGTTGTTTTATAGATGTTGGTACTAGAAAGCCTTGGATCAATCTGACTTTAACTGGCAAAAGTGCAGTTCTGTTGGTGTGGTGCACGAGGAAGTCGATGCTGGACACCATGAAAACACACTTTTCCAGGTTCAACTTTAAGCTGTAGTGTGAAAGTTGCTGGAACACTTCATGCAGGTGTTGCTTATAGGAGTCAGCATCTCTTCTGGCTACCAGGATGCTGTTTATATACATTTGGTAAATTGTGCAAAACTTCATCCATCAAATGTTGAAAAGTCTAAGCAGCATTTCATAACCTGAATGGCATCTTTATGAACTTGTGTAATCCAAATAGTGTCTTAACAGCCATCTTGAAAATGTATTCCGGGGTTACGGAGATCTGATGATACCCTTTCATCAGGTCAGTTTTGGAGAAGATGCGGGTACCCTGCAGTCAGAACAAAAATCATGGACGTGAGAAAGAGGGTAAAGATCTGGGATGGTTGACACATTTAATTTCGTATAATCAACGTATTTCCGATATTCCTTGGCACCAGGTCTGGGTACCAGATGCAGTTGTGGGGCATATGGATTGTCAGGAGAGCAAATGATGCCATTGTTCAGCATCTCCTGAAGCTGTTTCATGGCATACACTAATTTGTGTGGTGTAAGTCGTCATGGGTGAGAATTGACTACTCATCTTGATGTGATGTTGATGTGGTGGTTACTCAAATCAGCAGCATTGAAAGGTTACATTATGTCCACATACTGGTTCAGGATATCTACATACTCTTAACCATGGCAAGTTGCAACACTGATTTCCGTGGTGCTGTGGCAAGTAGGGGTTACTATGACATGGATGTCAGATTGTCAGAATCTATCTTACACATTTATAAATCTACAATTCATCCTGCCATATCTTGTCTAGTGCTTATAGTATGTATCTCAATATTCTTGATAAAATTCAAAGTAAAGTCTGTTATGTAATTGATCCTGACCTGGCATCTTGACTTCAGTTACTTTCTCACCAATTTAACATGGCTTTCCTCTGTATTTTCTACAAATATTTTAATTGTTTTGATGAGATTTTTTCCTTAGTATCTCAATTGCCCTAATTTAAATGTACTCCTAGGTTGGCAAATAGGTCTCATTGTTTTACTATTGAATTAGCTAGATGCAACTGTCTGTTCTATTCTAATCATTTCTTTTCACACCTGTGGAACTCTCTTCTGATTTCTTTGTTTCCTACCACCTACAATCTTCCAAAATGAAAATGCAAAGTCAATTGTCATCTTCTATTTTCCTAAATCCTGTTCCTTTATTGTCCTTTCATTGTCCTCACTTTTCACTCAAGTCTTCTTTATTGTTCTCACTTCTGTCCTTATTGTCCTTCTCACTCAAGTCTTCCTGTTCTCTTTAACTCCCTGCAAGCCACCTACATCTTAGTTGCATTATCGCCTTGCTTAGAGTAAAATGATTAAAAGAAAAAGACTTACGAATTAAATATATACATAAATTTATTAAATTATTTTAATAACTTCATCATCTATGAAATATTTTGAAATGTGAAGCACAAAGTACTTCACAATGTTTGAATCATTATGAAATATTTTGAAATGTGAAGTACAAAGTACTTCACAATGTTTGAATCATTATGCCTAGCAGATTAAAGTGTTGGCTCCTGGAATTGGTGACACTAATTATGAGTTCAATCCTAGAGCTGGATAGTACAAACTCAGTAGGATGAATGGATTAATAGAAAAAGAAAAATAGATAGTAAAGATAAAATATGCTAAATAAAATTGAGTGAATGTACATTGATGATGTCAGAACAAATTCAATGCCATTGCTTTTTCAAGCCATGATATCATTTTTGTTCAAACTGATCTCATCTTCTCATAACAGAAAGAAAGACAATGCTAACAAAACTTGAATGATGATTTCATAGCATATGAATCACTAACATATGTTACTCAGTAATTTCTCACAATGGCATCATTCTTTCTTTATTGGTAACATGTGAAAAATAGAAGATTCTTTCTCTTCAATCATATAACAGAGAAGAGCTTTTACCTAATGTTTTTAATAATCAATGCAAATTATTCAGAAATATTGTTTCCTCAATAAATCTTTTATAGTCTGTTATGAATTATTTGTCATATGAGGCCAAGAATATCCAGACTGGCAGTAAAGAGGAAGGTTGTAGAGATAATTTTTAAATGGAAAGAGTTTAGCTGACTTCACAATGACTTCACAAAATCTTAGTCTGAGTAGTAACTTTATAGAAATCTTGTTGCCATTTGACCTAACAAAAAACAAAAAACACACATACAATAGTGAGAGAAAAAAACCATGCCACCAAACTAAAGTCAATTTGTTTAATTTTTACCCAGAAGCTGAAAGTGTTCAATGATGTACTTTCACAGGTCATCTCTTTGGTCATTCAGAACTGTCACACAGATTCAATATAATGAAGGATATAGATATGTAAAAGTTATCAGCCACAACAGGAAAAGTAGCATTAAATTTTTTTATATTTTTAAGAATACAAGTTTGATAGGCTCTCTCATTTATAAACACTCATCTAATTTGATTAATGATTAGATAGCTTGATGTTCTTTTGGGAACTACAGTTTAAGACAGATGAGTTAAAATGTAGGAAAGGACGAATGATGTGGGGAAATGAAATAAATAGAAGAAATAAAAAATGCACAAAAATTTGACTGTGAGAAAAAATTCATAGAAGGAAAAAAACACTTTCAAATGTTGTCAAGTGTAATTTGATACTATTATTATTGCAAGTACCCTCCCTTGAACTATAGGCACAAAACATCTGCCCTAAAAATATTCTACCTGTTAATTCAAATTCTAAGATTTTACTTTTCAATTTTATGTTTAAGTTTTACCTTAGATTAAATTATTACTGAAAGAAATACTCTAAAAGAAGAGATAAACACTGTGATTCCCAAAAGTGCTTTCCAGTCAGCAACTCTACAACTGGATCCAGCATATGTTGGGGTCATCAGAGAAGGGTTGTGACATTACTTAAGCCTCTAGCCTCCTGACAGCTTTCTCGTCATGGTGAGGCCACTTCTCAGTGAAGACCATCTGATGCCTGAAGAGCTGCAGCAGCCCCTGTCTACATATTCTTTAGCTCCAACTCTGAGGTGACTATGATTTGCCATCCACCCTTGATCTTCACATACATTGACAAATCCCTCATATCACTTCTCTTTCCGCTCTACCACATCAAAATTTGACTCCTATCAGACTGTCAGCTCCAGCAGATGGACAACCTTCCATTTCTCATTCTAAATGATGATGCCTGGTTGTTGCAATGTTGCCACTATAAGGAATATTAACATCATATCAAGATCTGTATCAATCTTCTATGTCTCCTCCTATCTCTTATTAGTAAAGGAAATGCTACATATTTTATTACTGATTGAATCATGTGACAGACAGACATAGCTCTTATTATAGTGTAAGGATATGAAACTGTGATGGATGGATGGACACAGCTCTTATTATAGTAAAGATTAAAAAATCATAGTACTTAGTATGGCTTCTATTGGTACAAAGTACAGCCTCAAATTGATGTGGTATTGAGGAAGACAAGCTTAAAATTTTTTCTTCAAGAAAGTTCTGCCATTCTTGTTGATAGTAAATTCAAATTTTCTGTGAGTACTTTGGCTTTCTGTTATATACACAGGTTTCAAACTCTCTCTACATATGTTGGATTCTTGATTATGGTAAAAGTTTTGGGTAGACCAAGCTTGTAATAATTCAATGTCTTTATCAATGAGAAACATAGTAATAGGTGGGACCTTAGCAAAGTAATTTTCTCTTTGATCAGTTTTTATAAACTTTCTTAACCATGGCTTTTGATGTATCCCCAAATCATTAACTCCCTACTCCACCAAATCTTAGTCTTACATTAGAATTTAGTTCAATTTTGATTACATCACTAAAAACTATCATGGCACATTTTTTATTCTTCCATAAAAAAAATATTCTTTTGCCCAGTCTGTTCATCTTGTTCAATGTTTTTTATTAGTGTTTATTGCAATAAAATTCATAATTCATTTAAATTATTTGTATAAAGTATCCTTCGTATTGGATGATCAGACACTTTGTGAGTAATTCTGCTTGCATTCATTATTTGACTAGCAGTTTGCTTTGGGTTCGATACTCATAACCCAAACAGCTTTATTTAATCAATTTTGTTTTATTTCAAAAATCTTATTAGTCTTTTTCTTATCAAGAAGTAGCAAGCCTTTTTGGATGTGTTGATCAAAGCATTTTAATATTCCAAGCTCATTGGTAATTTCACACTGACTCATTCTCTGTAACATTTCAATAATCTTTATCTAATTCTCTAAAGCTATTAGGAAATATAAATTAGCTGCACTAAAAATATCAAGTTATAAGCTCCAAAGTTTATACAATCTGTGTTTGAACAATTTAACATGACAAATGCATATGTATAGCTTAATCTGTGAAAATGTTTACTATGAGAGGAGATCTCAAGTGAGTCACAACATCTTTGGTCTTATTTTTAGCATCACCATGTTTTCAGATTTCTATGTCAATGGGAATGCTACAGTTGCTCTAGAATTTTGAATGGCCATAGATAATGCTTGTGAAAATACATTGTTGAACATTTCCAGCATTTTAGATAAATTAAACAAACTCAATTTAACTAGATGGCTTATTATTTTAGCTATATGATAAAGATATATATATACATAGATATGAATAAGTAGAAAAGACAAAAAAAAACAGAAACATTGAAATAAATTAAGAAAATAGTAAATTGAAATAGATAAATTAACTTGTTGAGCCTGTATTACCAACACATTGCTTCATTGAATTCATAGTTTATTTAAATAAAATAAGTTTATTCATATGAACAACTTTAGCCATTGCTGCTTTTCACTGTTGATATTTGGTAAGTTTTTACATTAAAAAGAGAATAATTTTATCATTTATTCAAAAATGGATGTAAATTTATTAAAATATCATTTAATTGCTTGTGCTTCTGATTGAATCTTGTCCCTTATTTACTATAGATTAATTCTCTTATCAATTTGAAATTTCTTCTTTTAAATAGAAATTATATTAACTTGCATCTTTTGTTTGTGTTTTCTTAAATTAAAAAGAAAATTAATTTTTTGATAGAAATAATTTTCCCCTTTAAAATAAACTATGGAATTTATTGAATATTTTGTTTGTAAATAAGTGTTACTTCCCTTTATACATTATTGTTAGACTATCAGTAATCAAACTAGTTTTGAAATCTCACACTGTCTAATAAAAAACATTATACCACTTAAGTTTTCTTTTTCTTTATTAAATGTCTAAATTTCTTTTATATTTAAAAAAATTGGATAAAAAAATAAAAATTTACTTTTTAAAATGGAAAATAAATAAAACTTTCTTTAAAAAGAAAAAAAATCACCTTTCACTGAAACTACGACTGAAGATATTTTATTTTTGTTATCTTTTTACATTTTTTTTCTCTCTTTTCTTTTTTTTTTACTTTTGGACAAGCCAGTCTTGACAACAGCTTGATCAGAGGTTCCGGTGTCAGAACTAAATTAAACTTTTGGAAAGCAGCATCATAGAAAGAACTCAATAAGAGAGAAAAAAATCGATGCCAAATTCTAGGAAATAGATTCAGACATGAAGAACAATTTAATCAATATTTGGGAAAAGAATTTTAAAGGTTAGATTTAACAAAGGAGAAGCATTCCAGACTTTTCTCATGATATTCTACCAGGAAATGCAAGAACATCCAATGAAAGCAACTGATTACACTTGTATTTTAATGCTAAGCAATATTTTCTCCAGGTCACAATAAAATGAGAATACATTTCAGAATTACCAAATGTCTGGAAAAAAAAAAGATAAGAAAAAGCACTAAAAACTAATTTTTAATTCATAAAACATCTATAATCCTCCATAAAAATAAAGAAAATTGCAGTTCAATGGTTGAAGCATGGGACTAATATTTGAGGCTTAGTGTAAATTGTTGAATGTTCATTACCATTAGACATAGAGATTTGATATGTTGTAAAATAAGCCAAAATCATTACCATTCATTATTACGTTGAAGAGATAAACACTGTTTTTGATCTGCATCATAATTGGAAGCTTTACTTCATTAAGACTCATGTCAGGCACAAGATGAACTTGCAGTGATCATTAGGAGTTGATCACACAACAGTTTCAAAACATTTGAAAGTATTAGGAATTATTCAAAAGCAAGGACATTGGGTGCCATACAAGTTGTAGCCAAGAGACACTGAACAAAGTTTTGTCACTTGTGAACAACTGTTTCAGTGGCAGTTTTGCATCATACTGTGACCAGTAATGAAAAGTGGATACACTACAATAACCCTGAGTATAGAAGATCATGGGGTAAGTCCATCCAGCCTTGTATTAACATTGGCGGTAAAACCAAATACCCATGGTTTGAAGTTTCTGCTGTGCATTTGGTGGGATCAGCTCAGTGTAGTTTATTATGAGCTACTCAAACCAGTCAAAACCATCACGGGAGATCACTATCAACTACAGTTGATGTATTTGAGCTAAGCATTGAAGAAAAAAGGCCACTATATGAGCAGAGACATGACAAAGGGATTTTGCAACATGACAACACTAGGCTACATGTTGTTTTTATTTCTCAAGAATGCCAGAAATTGTTTTTTAACTCGAATTTGTCCAATACAAGGATAACGAGAAAAACAAGACAGAGAGTTATTATCAAAATGGTAATGATGAATTGGGTGTGGGATTAAAGAAGAGTTGGTAGGAGGTGAAGATTATGAGGATAAGGGGGATAGATACTGACTGACCCATAGCTTGAAGCAGTTAAGATGGTAGTGTGTTCAGGGAAACACCCATGAGGTAATCTGTTCCTCAAAGTGGTAAATTCTTGGGAAAAAAAGCTGCCTATGGGACATTTGGATCATAGAGGAAATGAGATTGATTTGATTACATGGAAATAGCATGGTGTATCCTTGATGTTAAAGTTTGAACAGGTGGAACCAAAGAATGAGGCTCATCTGAACATTTTTTATGAAAATAGCAACAAAGCAGAGATAGGCTTGCAACACTGCATTCATGAGAAAGAGAGACTGCAGAGCAGAGAATAAGTATTTCCCTTAAATTATATCATAAATTATTTTGAACTCTATCAAGGCTAGAAAGTGAGACTTGGAGCAACTCCAGTCATTTGGAGATTCTCAGTCCTCACTTTGCAGTAATATTCCATTTCTGGTCTAATTTAACTCTTGTAAATATAAAACATAGAAGTGCAGTCTTGCTGGAGTGGTGGAATAATCTAACCATTTTTCCTGCATCATTAGCAATGGTTTATATATACTTAATGTCTGGAGTGACTTGAGACCTAACAGATGCTCAAAACATGGAATCCTCACTGAAACTCAAACTCTTCATTATAACAGAAAAAACTCAGTGTTCAAACCCAAATAAAAATTTTAAAAAATACAGGATTTTAATTTTCTATACAAGCAAGCAGGCGGGTAGGTCTTCCAAATTGGAAACACAATCTTTCTACTTTAACCACTCCCCCACACCCATTTGACCTTGTGCTATATTAAGCTAGGTTTAATAAATATTTTTTTTAAAATGCCTTTCAGGTAAAAGGTACCTCCTTACTTCCTTATAACAGTTAATAAAGTAATTTTGAAATCTAAAATACATATGCTAATGTAATTCAGTTACTTACTTAATTATTTTACTTATTTTTTACTTGGTTTGGTTTCTGTTTGAGTATAAATTGGAATATAAACCTAAATTTATTTTAATACAGTTTTACAAAAACATTATTATACTGTTACTTACAATAAATAAATTTATGATTAAAGAGTTTATTCATTTAATGAATACAATTTTGTTAGTTTGTCATTTATTCAACCAAAATTAATCATAGCTGCTGTTGTTTTAAGAAAAGAAGTACTAATTTTTACCATTGTTAATTTATTTGAAAATATCCTTAATATATTGAGGTTTCAGTGTCTATTTAAGAAATAAGAAAACGTTCTTTAATAATGGCAATGTTTTGGTGGGATTTGAAAGCTGAAACTTTGCAAATAGTTTCATAACTGTTATATTTAAAATTTTATTTCATGTTGATATCTATTTGGTAGGAATATTGTATCTTATTAATAATGTTCAATAAAAGAGATTTTTATTTTTTAAACGGATTAATAGAATATGCTTATTATAATTTGAATCTGACTATTTGGTTAATTTTGTCTAATCTGATCTTACATAAATTTTTAAAGTTTTCTTCACATTATGATTTCACTGAGTTTATTTTTAATATTAATATCTCTCTTTTAACTTCATTTAGAAAATAAATTCAACTGACAAATTCGACATAAATTTAAGTCCTTAATTCATATAAGCTGATTAACTGTGAGAAAAAAGTTTTTAAGTAAAAAAATATAAAAAATGCAGAGCAAAAGTAATTTTCAGCCTTGCAGATATATACTTTACAACTGTTCTAAAATTATCTAAGAAGATCATAAAGTAGAATCACTGAATATATTATTGATAAATGTAAATAAATATATAATGATAATATGTTAGGACCTTGAATAAGTTCTCACTAATTTTTCACAAAAGGTAATGTTTTATTTACAAAAATTAGTAAGAAAAATGTCATTGAAAGTATTGTCCATTGGTAGCCACTACTTTTTCCTATCTTTCTGGCAGCATTTGAATTCTATGTCATAAAAATAGCACATCTTTTGAGGATAACCATGAACTGACCCATTTTTTGGCATCTTCATAAGAATGAAAGTGCTGCTCAGCCAAACCATATGCTAATAACAAATGATAATCAGATGGGGTAATGTCTGGTGAATACAGTGGGTGGGATAGGACTTCCCATTTAAGTGTTTCCAAGTATGTTTTCACCCATTTTACAACATGTAGCCTAGTGTTGTCATGTTGCAAAATCCCTTTGTCATGTCTCTGCTTATATAGTGGCCTTTTTTCTTCAATGCTTAGCTCAAATACATCAACTGTAGTTGATAGTGATCTCCTGTGATGGTTTTGACTGGTTTGAGTAGCTCATAATAAACTACACTGAGCTGATCCCACCAAATGCACAGCAGAAACTTCAAACCATGGATATTCAGCTTTGCCGCCAATGTTGATACAAGGCTGGACTTGGTGTTATTGTAGTGTATCCACTTTTCATCGCTGGTCACATTATGATGCAAAAAACCTTTCCTTTTCTGCCACTGAAGCAGCTGTTCACATGTGACAACACACCGTTCAATGTCTCTTGGCTACAACTTGTATGGCACCCAATGTCCTTGCTTTTGAATAATTCCTAATACTTTCAAAAGTTTTGAAACTGTTGTGAAACTCCTAATGATCTTGTAAGTTTAGCTTGTGCCTGACATGAGTCTTAATGAAGTAAAGCTTCCAATTCTTTGTCTTCAAACTTTTTTGGTGCACCAGAGCATTCTTTATCTTCAACATCAAAATCATCATTTTTAAAGCATCTAAACCAATCTCTGCATGTTGTTTCTGACAGAGCTAGGTTGCCGTATGTCTCAACAAGAATTCTGTGTGCTTTAGCTGTAGATTTCTTTTGAATAAATTAGTGCAGTAAAATTTCCTGCAAATGCACTTTCTTTGGTACAAAATCTGACATACTTAATGCTATGAAAACAAATTGTTTACACTTCAGCAAAATGGCATACACTAACTTTCAAGCTTGCTTATCGGACTTACTTATAGATGCATTACCATCTGAAACTACACACATGCTGTTCTGTGAACGCTATTTGATGGAAAACAGTGAGAACTTATTCAAGGTCCTAATATAATATATAAAACTCTTTTCATAAAGAAGCTTATTAATGTATAAATTTTAAAAATTCAGAAACTTTTTATTTACTGAAAAGGTATTTATTACAAATACTATACCATAGATGTAACATCTGAATGATGAGAAGGTTTTAAGAAAAATAGAAATAAAAAGGACACATATTTAGAATCAGAAAAAAAACAGTTGAAATTCATTGCACATATGAAAAAAGAGCGCTTATAGAATTTGACTCTCACATGTTATAGTGAAGGCAAAAGGACAGAGAAAAACAGTGAGTAATGTAAATAAATGAAGAAGAACTGGAGAATAATGAAAAAACAAACATTGCTTAAAGTTAGAAAGGATGGGAAGTTATGGAGAGAGGGTCACCTACCTCCTCAAGAAGAGGATTTATTTTCAACATTTTTTTATTCTTCTTTATATAACTCATCATTTTTTGTATTAAACTGATCATAAATAATAGAAAATGTTTTTCTTTTGTCAATGGGAAAAAATTCTGCCATTGTTAAAGTTTAGTTTTTTTTTTTTTAATCATATCACCCCAAGCAAGGTGGTAACGCCACTGATGTGCAGGGGGCTACGTAAGACTGAAAATATTGGAAAAGAGAAAACCGGAAACCACATCCTAAACAGGGAACAAGGGATGAGCCTCTTCACCTGTTCAATAGACGAGGGTGGAGTGTGAACCAGGCGATAGTTTAGTGTATCTACTCCAACTGAAAAAACAAAAAAAAATAAAGAAAAAAGAGTGAAAAGATTGGCAAAGAGAAATCCAGAAACCACATCCTAAACAGGGAACACCGGATGAGCCTCTTCACCTGTTCAATAGACGTGGGTGGAGTGTGAACCAGGCGATAGTTTAGTCTATCTACTCCAATTGAAAAAAAAAGAAAAGAAAAAGGAGTGAAAAGATTGGAAAAGATTGGAAAAGAGAAAACCGGAAACCACATCCTAAACAGGGAATAAGGGATGAGCCTCTTCACCTGTTCAATAGACGTGGGTGGAGTGTGAACCGGGTGATAGTTTAGTCTATCGACTCCAATTGAAGAAAAAGAAAATTGAGCCTGGAGAGTTAGAAAATCTTAAAATTAAGCAAGAGAAAAGCAGGTGATAGTAGGTACAATCTATTCCAATTCCAAAGAAAATCAAATTAAAAAATTTACTAAGTTTAAGTCTAAATCAAACTGAAGAGCCAAAATTCTTTACAATAGTAACTTGCAAAATACTAGCAATGGCAAAAACATTTAAAAGTAAAACATTTCAAAAATTAAAACAAATAAATAAATAAAAAGGACAGACAAAAGACATTCAAGCCAACTTACTAGCAGATAACAAACTGAAGGTTGGGTGAACATTTCAAAGACAACACCAAAATATGAATTCAACATTCAGATTTTGTGGGCGAGTTATCTGGCTGTTAGGTCGGGGTGGGAGAGAGGGAGAGAAGGTGAAAGAAAGACTACAGGACATGCGTTCCTTAGCCAGGTTAAGTAGGGGGGAGAGTTGACCAATAGTCAAAGAAAGCTACACTTAATTTCATGGAATGGCATTGCTAAAATAAATAACACCTCTAAGAATTTATATCAAAATCTGTTTTTCAAATCAGAAAATTAATTATTTTCACTGGCCATAAATTATAAAAAATATTTTTAAACTTTTATAAAGAAACATTTCTTATTCTTCATTTTACATTTGTCAACTTATGTGAAATGATATATGCTGACTAGTTGAACCAAATATGATCGACAGTGACACAAGATGATGACTAAGAGTTAATATTAGTACTTACTCAAATCTAATACGTACTCTATATGTTCCAAGTTGGACCTTCTGCTGTGATAACTGCACGAGTGATTTTTGGCAAATTTAGAAGGCATTTATAAGCAGAACCCAATTTATGGTAGTCAAAGCTATTGGCAATATCAATCAGGATGATAGAAAGTCAAATACGTTCTCAGCATTTATCTCTGGTATTCAGCTTTGAATTATCAGGATCAAAGTGCCTTGAAGAACCTTTGGCAAAGAACCATATTTGCCAGAGCAGAACAGTCTCTGCTTCCAAATTGTGGCACTGTAATCTCGCTGGTATTTGAATTTAAGATGGGAAAACTCTTAAGCAGAAGATTGCTCAAGGATTTAAAGCTAGATAGAAGTAGTTTTTACCTGACCTCATATTATCAAAATGATTTCAAATTTCATGATCAGACCATAAAGTTAATTTGAATTTGCACCATAATAAAAGGTACAAATTTTTCTATCCACACAAAATACAGACAAAAAGTGAGTGAGTAAACCTGCAACCAAAACTGGAACAAATAAAAATAAATTGATTTAAAAATTACAGAAAGAAAGACTTGAAAATCATGAAAGAATATAATTTTCTGTTAGGTTTTTAAAAAAGTTCCTAGCATTCTTTTTTAAAAGCTGCAGACTGAATACACAATTGAAAATGGATTTCTCACTGGAATATTTAGTACACTGTAATAATTTCAAAACATATTAGATCATATAAAACTTCTTAGCTTATTTTCTATTAAGAAATAACTATTTGTCTTAAATGAAATAATTTAAAAATAGTTCTGTTGGTATGGAGAAGGGAACAAAAAAATTTGTTTCACTTTACTCAAAGGTGATCTAAAACTTGAAAAGCATCTTAACTACTTAAAAAGTTTGAGAATAAAATAACTAATTCTATAAGTCATGAGTAGATCATGGATGAAAATTCTCTTATCAGGAAAGAAATGTTCCTCAAAATATCATTCATATGAAAGGTTAATTTCAACACACAAGAGCCTTCTGTAATATAAACATTTTATTTCTACTAAATTCAAGCTCTTGTGCCAGACACAAAAACTTAGTAAAAATAGCAAAGCATTAATAGGTGCAAAATTTTAAAACACAAGACAACTGCTGCATAAAATTTCAAAAGGAAAAACACATTTATTTACAGTTTACAATTACAAAAAAAAAGATACAAAAAAATTTACCCAACATTTTCTTTGAGCACAGTTTACAATTACAAAAAAAAAGATACAAAAAAATTTACCCAACATTTTCTTTGAGCACAGTTTACAATTACAAAAAAAAAAGATACAAAAAAATTTACCCAACATTTTCTTTGAGCACAGTTTACAATTACAAAAAAAAAGATACAAAAAAATTTACCCAACCTTTTCTTTGAGCACAGTTTACAATTACAAAAAAAAGATACAAAAAAATTTACCCAACATTTTCTTTGAGCACAGTTTACAATTACAAAAAAAAAGATACAAAAAAATTTACCCAACATTTTCTTTGAGCACAGTTTACAATTACAAAAAAAAAGATACAAAAAAATTTACCCAACATTTTCTTTGAGCACAGTTTACAATTACAAAAAAAATGAAAATTTACCCAACATTTTTCTTGGGCACAGTTTACAATTACAAAAAAAAAAATCAAAATTTTTAACATTTTCTTTGAGCACAGTTTAATTACAAAAAAATTTTAAAAAAATTTTTAACATTTTCCTTTGAGCACAGTTTACAATTACAAAAAAAGATACAAAAAAATTTACCCAACATTTTCTTTGAGCACAGTTTACAATTACAAAAAAAAAAGATACAAAAAAATTTGTATTTTCTTTGAAGCACAGTTTAATTACAAAAAAAGATACAAAAAAATTTTTGGCAACCTTTTCTTTGAGCACAGTTTACAATTACAAAAAAGATACAAAAAAATTTGCCAACATTTTTTCTTTGAGCACAGTTTACAATTACAAAAAAAAAGATACAAAAAAATTTACCAACATTTTCGGCACGAGCACAGTTTACAATTACAAAAAAAAAAGATACAAAAAGTTACCCAACATTTTCTTTGAGCACAGTTTACAATTACAAAAAAAATGATACAAAAATTTACCCAACACTTTTCTTTGAGCACAGTTTTAATTACAAAAAAGATACAAAAAAATTTACCCAACATTTTCTTTGAGCACAGTTTCTAATTAAAAAAAAGATACAAAAAAATTTACCCAACATTTTTCTTTGAGCACAGTTTACAATTACAAAAAAAAAGATACAAAAAAATTGCAACATTTTCACTTTTGAGCACAGTTTACAATTACAAAAAAAAAGATACAAAAATTTACCCAACATTTTCTTTGAGCACAGTTTACAATTACAAAAAAAAAAGATTACAAAAAAATTTTAACCTTTTCTTTGAGCACAGTTTACAATTACAAAAAAAAAAGAATGCAAAAAAATTTTTAACATTTTTCTTTGACATTCTGGTCCAAAAAAAAAGATACAAAAAAATTTACCCAACATTTTCTTTGAAGCACAGTTTACAATTACAAAAAAAAAAAAGATACAAAAAATTTGCCAACATTTTTCTTTGAGCACAGTTTTACAGTACAAAAAAAACTGATACAAAAAAATTTACCACAACATTTTCTTTAGGCACAGTTTATAATTAAAAAAAAAAGACACAAAAAATTTGCCAACATTTTCTTTGAGCACAGTTTACAGTACAAAAAAAAAGATACAAAAAAATTTGCCCAACATTTTCTTTAATTTTGATTTACAATTACAAAAAAAAGATACAAAAAATTTGCCCAACATTTTCTTTGAGCACAGTTTATAATTACAAAAAAAAGGTAAAAAAAAATTTACCCAACATTTTCTTTGAGCACAGTTTACAATTACAAAAAAAAAAAAGATAAAAAAATTTTTAACATTTTCTTTGACATGATTCAATTACAAAAAAAGATACCAAGAATTACCCATTTTCTTGAGCACAGTTTTACAATTACAAAAAAAATGCAAAAAAATTGCCCAACATTTTTAACATTTACAGTTCACAATTACAAAAAAAAAAGATACCAAAAAATTTGCCAACATTTTCTTTGAGCACAATTCTAATTACACAAAAAAAAAGATACAAAAATTTACCCAACATTTTCTTTGAGCACAGTTTACAATTACAAAAAAAAATCTAAAAAAGTTACCCAACATTTTTCTTTGAGCACAGTTTACAATTACAAAAAAAAAAGATACAAAAAAATTTACCCAACATTTTCTTTGAGCACAAAGTTTTACAATTACAAAAAAAAAAAAAAGATACAAAAAAATTTACCAACATTTTTCTTTGAGCACAGTTTACAATTACAAAAAAAAAAAAGATGCAAAAAAATTTACCAACATTTTCTTTGAGCACAGTTTACAATTACAAAAAAAAAGATCACAAAAAAATTTACCCAACATTTTCTTTGAGCACAGTTTACAATTACAAAAAAATTTTAAAAAAATTTATAACATTTTTCTTTGAGCACAGTTTACAATTACAAAAAAAAAAGATGTGACATATTTAAAATAATAAAAATAAAATTTTTATAGTAATTACTTCTGCAGTATTTACATTATTCAGACTATTGTTGCCATTTGTACAACATTTCAGCCATTGTACGCTCTGGCATTCTTCAGGTACTAGGAATTAGGGTCAGAAATTGCAATATGAGCTCTGATAAAAATACTAGAGAAAAATCATTAACATAAAAATTGAAATATGAACTCTGGTAAAAAAAGCTTTACTGGATGTTAGGTTTATAAGTCCCAAAAATTCAGTTGTTCTTGTCGTAAAGGACACATGCCTCAGTAAATATAGACGTTGGTTAGTTCCTGACTCTTAAAGTTGAGAATTCAATACTAGGCTATAGCAGTGGTGAACTTGCAGGGTTAGAGGGAGATAACTCATGACTTCCAATTGAGGCTTTACGCCAATGATTGTAATAAAAGGTTCGGTTCAAAATTAGTGTCGAAATTTCTAGCACCTGAACAAGGCCGGACCGTACAAATGGTTTTAAAATTGCATATACCATGAAAATCTTCTTTATTGAAAAGCAGGCATCAGGAATCTTAGATGAAGTTCACATGTGATCATTTGTGGAAGATCATTCTTTGGTCAAACAAAAGTAAACTTTTCAGTACAATCCAGTTTGCTATGTACAGAAAAAATTGGCTATATCTATGATAAAAAACACTATCATGGTTTGGTGGTGTTTCTATTTCAATGGTATGGAAGCTGTTCATGGAAGAACTATGAATAGAATGATGCATTTTGGAAGTTGTTTTTTTGCCATGCAACAGTTGCATCTTTTAACAAGATAATGGCCCAGAACATATGAAGAAGTACTAAAATGTTCTCAACTTGACCTATTTCTCAAAACCTGATCAAATGATCAAACAACAGAAATTTTGAAGGGGTTTTTAGTCAGGCTTAGAACTTTTCAACATTCCTTCAATGTCCATGCCAGTTTCCTGAGTTTAATCCAATAAAAAATATATGGAGACGCTTGAAAGATCACATTCATGAGAGGGACCCCAGAATCATTAAAGACTTAAAGGTCATTTGTAGGAAAACTTGGACCAAGATTTTAAAAGAATGTTGTGAACGGCTGGTGAAGTGTTACATAATTAATTATTCAAACATGAAAGCAATATGTTTGATTGCTCTTTCTGATTATTACTTTTTTTTATATCAATTATTTTGCATTTTAAGTTTAAAAATATTTTTTCCTTAGTAATTGTTAATTTTACATAAAAAATAAATCATCTGGGTAAATTTAAAGTGAATGTAAGCATCAGAATTTCCTTAAATAAATATTATAGAAACGTCCAAATACTTCTTTCCTCTCAGTGTATAAGGACACACAGACATACACACACACATGCATGCATTTATGATTATAGAAAAATATAAGACATGGAAAGAAAATTAAATATATACTCATGATGGCATAAACCATTAGCAAATTGCTTACCTAAATACTTATTACACTGATGGAACTGTCAGACAGCAACACAATGGACAAATCACTAATGGATTTTATATATCAGTGGTCAAGCCTTACTTCTCCTCGTCTATTCTCATCAAGCATTTCATCACTATTCATCTTTGTTATTATCAATCAAGTAAGGACTGATCACAGAACAATAACACTGACTGAAGTCTGTACCATGTCAAGGCAGTTAGTGGAGTAGAGCCATTTTTGTCAAGAGAAAATTATATTGGTTGAAATATATTTGGAAAAAGACAAACTTATCATGACTTTTTGAATTGCACTTTTGGTTGACATTCATTTGCTCTATTTAGAATATAAGGTAGACATTTTCTGAATGAGGTAAAAAAACATATTTTCTTAAAAAAATAAAAGTTAAAAAAAGTTTTTTTGCAATCTCTATTGAAATTCATACTCTCTAAATAGGTTGTATAAGATATATTGAAAATACATTGATACTGTATAAGAGATATTAAAGTTCATGCTCTCTAAATAGGTTGCAAATAATATGATAAAGAATTTCTTTTTTCATATCTTTGGACAACCATACTGTTTAAACATTCAATAATATGTATGGAGATAGTTATGAACAGATTGACAGCTGAATGTAAAAATATTAAATTTTTTGTATAGGATAATTTATTTAATAAATACAGAAATAAAGGAGAGACTGAAATAGAAACATGACTAATTTTCAATCAATGCATATGCATATCAGTTGAATAGAGGAAAATATTTTTCAAACTATTAAACATAAGATCCATTTTATTATAGAACTTTTTTTTTTCCCTTTTTAATCATTTCATCCAAAGCAAGGGGATAATGCTACTAAGATGCAAAGGGTTACTGGAAGTGAATGATTAAGACATTAGTGATGAAAATGAGCAATAAGAGAACAAGTTTCAGGAATAAAAAAAATATTGTAAGCTTGTTCTTAGGAAGACAGAAGCTAGCAATGGACATTGCATTTACATTTTAGATTGTAAGTGGCAGGGAAGCAAATAACTGGAAAAGAGTTCCACAGGTAAGAAATTCAAGAAAAGAAAATATTAGAATAGAACATGACTATATCTAGCTTGTTCAGCAGTAAAATGGTGAAACCTAGTTGGTAATCTAGTAGTATGTTTAAATTAATGCGGTTGAGATACCCATGGAGGAAAGCTGATCAGAACAATTGCCATGAAAATATTTATAGAAAAGACAGAGTGAAGCCATGTCACATCAGTGAGAAAGTGACTGAAGCCAAGATGTCAGGTCAGGATTGATTACATTACAGACCCTTATTTGGATCTCAATATATATAGCAGGAGCAATAAACTAGATATGACAGCAATATCCAATGCACGGATGAATGGTATATTCATAAAGATGTCAGAGGATTTCTGATTAGAACAATTGTCTGGCATGACACAATGAACCACCTTTCCTAGCAACAGACCTAACAATTAAATATAATCACTTCACTTCTTGTCAGTGGAAAATGTGAGCCCAAGAAGGCACAAACCTCCTAGAGGTTAGCATCAGCCATGCTGATGGTGAGCAGAAAGTTTTTTCTGTGGTGATGAAATAAAAACAGGTTTATTTTGGGCACATTAAAATTTACAAGCCATTCCTTGCTCCAGTTAACCACTGATTGGAGTAGTAGTTGCTAGTTTTACTTCATCAGACTTATCAGAATCGCTACTAAGACAGAAGTAAATAATTTTTGCAAGTAATGAGTAAAGAAATCCATGCAGTATTCAAGATGCTACAAAATGAACAAATACTTACATGGTATTGTTCTGATGAAATTTTCTGTATGGTACTGAGACTATGAATTTAGAAAAGGATGTAAGACAATGATGTGTCTTCTCATCAGAATTATTCTACCGATACAGTGAGGCAATTTGACAGCTACAATCTTAATAATATAAGTTATGCAGATAAAACAGTGTGGATGGCAGAAACAGAAAGAAAACAACAAAGATCCTACAGAAGGTAGTGAAGGAAAATGAGAAGAAAGGATTAGTCATCAACTGAAAGAAGATAAAATGCATGGTAGTTAGCAAAAGGATGAGCTCAAACTGTGAATTGCATATCAAAGATATCAAAATCAAACAAGTAAAACAAATAATATACCTAGGAAGGGGTTTAACAGGACAGAATGTGCAATACTGAAATCTAGAGAGTCAGTGGGATAGCCACAGATGCTTTCTAAAAGCTAAGAAGAGTATTAAAAAATAGAAAAACTTTGTTGGAAACAAAGAAAAGATTACTGAACTGTTATATGATATTTGTCCTACTATATGGCAGTGAATGTACAACAATTTCCTCAATGATGAAGAAGAGGTTTAAAGCAACAGAAATACGGTTCTGCAAAAGGATGCTGAATATGTGAACCAGAGCAAAGTTCTAGTGAAAATGGAAACAAAAACAAAACTTATACTTGACATCAGGAAGACACAACTGAGATTTCTAGGACAAATAGTGAGGATAAAGGGCTTGGAAAATCTGATACACACAAGACTGATGGCAAGCGGGATATAGGAAAACAATATATAAAATGTTTAATTATCTTGACTAAATGGATGCGGAACAGTGTTTGAGAGAAATAACAAGAAGACAAAATTTATTAAAATCTACAAGGAACAGGAAATTATAGAGAGCCATGATTACCTATGTTCTGAGGGGATATGGCACATGAAGAAGAAAACTAGATTGGTGACAAGATTTCATCATTTTGCAATTCAAATGTATGCAAACAGTTTTTTTTTTCTATTGTACATCTCATTTGTGGAACTCTCTTCTGACTTTTTGCTCCCCAGTCCACTTTAATCTTCAAAAATTTAAATGTTAATCAGTATCTACTGACTTCTTAATTCTTGTTCTTTTAATGTTCTCCCTCCTTAGTATTTTTCTCATATACTCTAACACTCAATAACCCTTGAAATTTAATCATTTTATTGCCTTACTTGGGGTGAAATGATAAAAAAAGTGCATAAAAACGGATATAAGAATTTCATTGTAAAGTAGAACAAAAACATATGTAACATATAGCAAGATCCTAATATGTTAAACACACACTAAATTTAGAATGAAATGTTGTTAGAAAAATAAAACTAACAGCAGTTGTGTAAAATGCAAGATCATTTTTAAGCAGTCAGATTTTTAAATAAATAGTGCATCTGCGCATAAATAGTGCATACAGCAAAATCTGATATTCTGGCAATGTTTAACCTTTGTGCCTGCAAAAAAAATGTGTCAAAAGGATGGTTATTCCCTTGACACTGCTATTACTGCATACACTTTTGACTTCTTTGGTGATGTTTATATACAAGATTAGAATAATATGTAAACAAAGTACAATGTAATATTTTGTTACCTTTTATAAAGTTTTATTATTTGCCATTTTATAAAGAAATGAATTTGAAAAGAAATCTTTTTATTCAAAAATTTATAAAAAATTACAAAATAGTCAAAATATATAAACAACTACAATTCAATATTTCTTCTATGTGCTGTGTCCCTTCAAGAAGTAGGCAGTCATGGCCCTCCACATCTCCCTATTTCTTGTAGTTCTTAACACTTTTTTGTGTTACCCTTCCCAAATTCTCTCTTCTATTCATTTGCTCAAGCTTATCAAGTATACTATGTGTTGCTTTCCCCAGTTTCTCTTTCCTTCTATCTGACCTGTGAGTATCAGATTCTCTAAGCCCTTCTTCCTCATTACATATTCCAGAAACTTCAGTTATCTTTTCCTGATATTAAATATGTTTCCTTTTTGTTTACATCCTCTCCAAACCTTATTGTTGCTAATATATTCAGTCCATGGTATCCTCAGCATCCTTCTGTAGAACCACATTTTGGTTATGTCAAGTTTTTCTTCATCTTTGATGAGATTAACCAGCATTCACTGCCATATCGAAAGACAGACATCATATAACAATCTGGTACTTTCTTCTTTGTTTCTACTGAAATTTTCCTGTCTCTCAATACTCTACTCAACTTTTGAAATGCATCCTTGGCCATGCCAATTCGCCTTCGGATCTCAGTATCAGTCTTTCTATCCTCAGTTGGAATCCTTCCCACGTATTCATTTTTGACAATTTTATAAATAAGTATAAAAGAAGAACATTTGAATAAAGATATGAGAAGCATAAATTAAAAGAATCTCTGGTTCAGTGGAAGAGATGCTATTTTAGAGAATTTATGTCGTGAGATCAAATGAAAGAAATACCCTGTAAATGTTTTTTTTTTTCAAAATTTATAATTACAGTGACTTATCATTATGTGTTTATTTATATTTTCCTGTTCAGACATTTTTATAAAAAAATTCTTTTTCTTTATAAAAAGGTAAATAATAAATATTTCATTATAGTGGGTTTACATAATTTTCTAAACTTGTAAATCCTCTGAAAATAATGTTTAAGTAAGAAACCCTTTTAAATATAAAATTATTCTTATAAATAAGCAATCTAGTAAATAAATAGTGTTTAATATCTTTGTTGTTATTTGTTCTTGTCTTCAATGTATTGTGAGTATCAAATTCTCCAAGCTCTCTTTCTTCATTATGTAATCCAGAAGTTTTAACTTGCTCTTTCAAAGTACAAGTGTCCATTTTTTTGTTCCCATTTTCTTTAAAACTTCCTTGTTACTTACATGTGCAACCTATGGTATTATCAGTATTTTTCTGTAGAACCACATTCGTTGACTCAAGTCTCCTCTTCAGCTATGAGGAAACTGTCCAGTATTCACTGCCATAATAGAGAACTAACATTACATAATGGTTCAGCACTCTTTTCTTTGTTTCTAACAAACTTTTCCTGTTTTTCTAATACTTTTGTGACTTTTGGTTGGCATTTTTTGTTATTCAAATGTGCCTTCAGATTTCTGCCATATTTTCCATTTTCTGTTAAAAGACTTGTCAAGCAATAAATTTGTATACTTGATAGATTTTGACTAATGACCATACATACCGTCTTCTTACAAATTATGAATAGTTCTTTCTTCTCACTTTCTTTTATTATCTTGCAGTTGCCTTTTTGTGTTTACCATCAACACAGTGTCATCTGCATATCTTACATTGTTAAGATTGTGCCCACTAGTAATAAACCCAGGTGGATTTCTTGGGATTGTCCCATTAATGAATCTGGTGAGAAAATGCATCATTTCCTTATACCCAACAACACTATGTCCAATAAGTTATTATTCCCATGTTCAGTCCATGGTATTCTTAGTATTAATTTATATAACTACAAATCTGTCACTTGAAGTCTCTTTGTTATCAGTGAGGAGTGAGAAGAAATAGTATATAGACAAATAAAAATATGGTAGATTGATAGGTAGATACAAACAGACTGAGATAGATAGATAGATAGATAGATAGAAATAGACAGAGAAAGATATGAATAGTCTGTGATACCTAGATACAAATAGACTGAAATAAATAGATACAAATAGAGTACAATAGATACAGATTGAAACCAATTGATATGAATAGACTGTGAGAGACACAAACAGACTGAGATAGATAGATAGATAGATAGATAGATAGATAGATAGATAGATAGATAGATAGATTGTGCAAATTAACTGAAAGAACTGCTTTAGGTTGTGATTGATTTTTTTTTTTTACCTCAGATTAGGTTATTTGCAGTGATGTGCAGTAATATGAATCTATTTTCAGGGTGTATGATGAAACTTGTTTGTTTGTCCTTGAAAAATATTGTGTCATTGGTAATTGCATCTGATTTTTATCATGCTGAGACACTACTGTCTTGACTTTAACTTAGCTGACCTATGGCCATTGTCTGCAATGGACGCTACTCCAAGGAAGCGTACAAAAATTGTAACACTGCACAAACACACTGGCAAGCCTTACAGAGATCTATTGCAGATATTGTTGGTGTCAGTCTTTCAATTGTCAGTCATGTCATCAAGGCAAAAAAATAAACAGGATCCATCAGTCAAAAACATAAAGGAAAATGCAACCAGAAGAGAAAAACAATGCCATAAACAATGTATACATAATCATGGAAACTGTGAAAGATCCTCAGAAGATATTATTTGTTTTGTTTCAATTAATTTGCACAAGGACTGAGAGAGATAGATAAAACCAATAGACTGTGATAGATACGAATAGACTGAAATAGATATGAATATAATGAAAGGATAAGAATAGACAGTGATAGATAGATAGATAGATAGATAGATAGATAGATAGATAGATAGATCACAATAGACTGAATAGATAAATATGAACAGATGGAGATAGATAATCCAATCAATAGGTAGATATGAATAAACTACTAAAAAGATACAAATAGACTGAGACAGACTGATAGATATGAATATACTGCAGCATATAGATTGATACAAATAGACTGCAATAAACAAAAATGTATAGACTGTGATAGATAAATAGGTAAGAATAGACAGAGATAGATTGATAGATACATATAGACTGTGATAGATAGACAGTGATAAATAGATATGAATAGACTGTGAAAGATAGATGCAAATAGACTGCAGTAGTTACATACAAATTTACTGAGATAGATAGATAGATAGATAGATAGATAGATAGATAGAAAAAATAGACTGTGATTGGCAGACAGATATGAACAGATCAAGATAGATAGATATGAATAGACTGCCAGAGATAGATGGATAAGAATAGATTATGATAGACAGATAAATACAAATAGATTGTGATAGATAGATATGAATAAACTGCGATAGATAGAAATAGACTGCAATATATATATATATATATATATATATATATATATATATATATATATATATACCAAGTATGGGTGGAATAATATTCCCCATTCAAAGAAACACTATTTTTAAAAAATTTCAAAATAACAACATCACTTGAAAAGACACAAAAAGTGTCGAAACAAAATAGCTACTTTTGTAGTGATATTATAACATATCAATGTTAATTTATTAATAAATTATTATTATTATTAATATATATTATTATTATATATATATATATATATATATATATATATATATGAATAGACTACAATAGTTTTTTTTTTTTTAATCGTATCACCCCGAGCAAGGTGGTAACGCCACTGATGTGCAGGGGGCTACGTAATAGTGAGAAAATTGGAAAAGATAAAGCCAGAAACCACATCCTAAACAGGGATCAAGGGATGAACCTCTTAACCTGTTCAATAGATGTGGGTGGAGTGTGAACCGGGCGATAGATAGATCTATCTACTCCAATTGAAAAAAAAACAAAGTGAGAAGATTGAAAAAGAGAAAGCTGGAAACCACATCCTAAACAGGGAACAAGGGATGAGCCTCTTAATTTGTTCAATAGACAAGGGTGTAGTGTGAACCAGGCAATAGATAAATCTATCTACTCCAATTTGATCTATATACTCCAATTAAGATCTATTTACTCCAATTATAGTACAAATAGACTGAGATTGATAGATACACATCTACTGTAATAGATAAAAATAGATAGATAGATAGATAGATAGATAGATAGATAGATAGATAGATAGAAACTGCAATAGGTATTTAAAAAAGACTGTGATAGATAGAAATGAATAGACTGAAATAGATAGTTACAAATAGACAATGACAAACAGATACATATGAATACATTGCTATAGATAGATACAAATAGACTGTGATAGATACATATGAATAAACTGCAATAGACAGGTAAAAATAGGCAGAGATAGATACATACATATAGACTGCGATAGATAGATAGATAGATAGATAGATAGATAGATAGATAGATAGATAATATTCTAAGCACTGCTTAGATGTGGCACAAGGCCAAAAGTATGGGACACTCAGTTAGGATCGGACTCACTATTCAGTTGTAACTGGTGCTAGCAAGACAAGAGGTGCCTCTGCAATAGATAGATAGATAGATAGATAGATAGATAGATAGATAGATAGATAGATAGAACTAATTATGATAGTTACATAGTGAGAGATAGAAATAGATTGTCATAAAAAATAGATACAATAGACATATGGATAAGAATAAACTGCAATCGATAGATAAAAATATACTGTGAAAGAGAGATAGATATGAATAGATCAAAATAGTTATATATGAATTGGTTGAAATAGATAGGTAGAAATGAATAGACAGTGATAGGCAGATAAATATGAATGGACAATGAGAGATGGATAGATACAAATGGACTGAAATAGATGAATAGACAGAGATAGATATGAATAGACTGGGATAGATAGACAGATAGATAGATAGATAGATAGATAGATAGATAGATACGAATAGACTGCAATAGATTTTTTTATTATTCATTATATAAAAACAGACAAGTAAACACTCTTGCCACCTTAATTTTACCAGTCAGTATCTGCTAAAGTTATAAAATAAGTGTTTTTAAAAATTTTCTGATGAGAGAAAAAAAACAATAACACTAATATTTTCTACAAAAATCAAAGGTATAGTAACTATAAGCAAGACTAACCTTCACTTAGAAACATTATAAAGAAATACACAACTTCGGTTGATGAAAACACAAAAATTATGTTAATTATCTACTATAAAAAATTTAAAACTGCTAACCTCATTGTCAAAAATAATAATTCACCTGCAAAATCTAAATTACCGAGAACCAAATATTATTTATGAATTTACATGTCTTTTAAAGAACCATTTTCCTGATCAATCCAAATTCATAAATAATGACATTGGATATACTATAACATGTTCAACAAGAATGCTCACATTAGATCTCTCTGCCCATTTCAATACACAAAGGTTTCATTTAAATACATATGGTGATCTACCAAACTCTATCTGTAACATACTCATCAATAATACAAATATAATTGCATCATCTACATGTAAAAAAAAGCTAAAAATAATGAAAGCATTATTAATAAAAAAGAAAATCACAACACTTCATAAAATTAACTATGAACATGGCCACATTGTGCTGACTGCGTTTGGAAAATAAAATATTTCCATAGATCTCTAGATGCATCATAAAACAATCCATACATTCAGTTAAAGATAAAAATAAAATTCATCCTTGATAATGGCTAAAAGAATAGCCAAAAGTGCTTGGGTTAAAAAACATTCAGACAATTTTTATATAATTTATGCACTGAAAAGAAAAAAGTATAAGATCAAATGAAAACTTTTGTAAAAAATTTAATCACACCACTTTGTCTGTTATTTTTAACAAGACTAGCATAAAAGAGGGATTGCTGCCCAAATACAATATATATATATAATCCATGCAGATATTGAGTTATAGTGAGTGATTTATTTATATAAGTAGAATAGATAAGAACATATGGATGCACCACAAATAGATAGATAGCTATGAGTTTCAAATAGATGGGCAGGGCTAATTATTCTTTTTTAGAGAAAAATCCTTATTCCAATCACACCTTTTATTAAATATTTAGTAAGTTCCTCCCACCCTTTAAAGACAATGCATCTCATTACTGAAAATTATCAAAATATTATTAAAACATTCTATCCATCCCATCTATTTGAAATACAAGTGCAGAGAGTTTTATTTGTGTACAAACACTAAAAATGAAAACGTACATTATAAATGGATTTGATGGCAAGAAGGTAATAAAATAGATCTGAAGAAATTGATAGATAGACATTAATATAAAAGTGATTTACTGAGATAAACAGGGATAAAAAATAAGAGATAAATTAATAAATATGAAAAGACAGGTATAAAGCATCTCGGATATGATTGATAATGAAAAGACAAAGATATAAAGAGAGCTGGACAGATAGAAAGACAGAAACAGGCTGTGACTGACAAATACATCCATACACTAGAAATAAATGGCTTATTGTTTTATAACATGAACATGAATCTTTGTTTCTCTCATAGCGGCTGAGTGTCTGGAAAATGACATTATTCGAAACTCAACCTTTCAGTTTTAGTCAGGTCAGTATTCATTATTCAGTTATTTTAAGTGAAAGAGAAAAGTAAAAACACATTCATATGTGTACAAAAATAAACAAGCACATATTTATCTGTTTGCATATGAATGTAAATACCTGTATGTGCATGTGTGTGTGTGTGTATCCATATATATATATATATATATATATATATATATATAATTGTATATTTGGGTAGCAATCCCTCTTTTATAAGGTATTGTGATTAGGCTTTTTATTTCATTTTTCTTATGTTTGTATAAAGTGTGTAAGAATTGTCCAAATGTTTTATATATCCCTAGAGATTGATTGGTTGATTGATTTTATTGGGCAACATATCAACACCTCCATGGGTTGTTTAATGCTGAAGTCTAAATATTTTGAGAAGAATTTTATAGCTTCAATTGAATGTATTTTGAACACAATTGTATGCCTTCAACTACAGATAAAATGTATTGTTAGTAATTCTACTATAAAACATACTGTTGATAATTTTACAACATATATGTATTGTTTGTAACTTTTTATATGAAAATGTATTTTTATACTTTCATAGTGTTTTGCTTTTGTTTGTGAATTCACTATTTGCCCATTGCCTAACAGATGCTACTACTCCAGGTCAGATTGAACTTGGGAACAACAGCAATTAAGAAGTAGTTCTACTTAGAGTTTGAACCCACAAGGTTTTCCTCTAGCTAATATATGATGTGGCAAAAAATATCTCTCTCATAATGGTAGGACATTAACTAGATGATGAGACCATTGCCATTATATGGAGGGTATTTTCTGAGAGGTTAGGCAAAATAGGACTTCCCAACCAAGCTGTACCAATTTCTACTGGGTCTTCAAAGTGATGTTAGATTTGGTATTGCCCTGATGAAAGATTTCACTCTTCTGATTCTTCTGATTGGCCAATTCTGGATACTTTTCATTGATCGCTGTCTTTAATTGAGCCAACTTAGAACAGATACTTGTATGAATTCAAAGAGGGATTTTATGCAAAATACACTTCTAACCCAACCAGATACACAGCATCATTTTCTTTGGATGCAGAATGCTTTTCTTTGGATGCAGAATGCTTTTCTTTGGATGCAGAATGCTTTTTAGAGTAGATAACAGTGGTTCACTTAGTTTTCATTTTTCCTTGCCTGTGATTACATTTTTCAAAAGGGAGTCATTTTTGCTGTACTTGATCAGAGAATTATAGACAGAAATATGATCTATCCATTTTTCATCTGTTAAATCATGAGGCACACAAATATCATAATGATTAACTTATTCTAGTACTTTCAAATGCCTTCTCATGTTCATATGAGATGTTTTAACTATCTCTGCAATGTCTCATGTCATGTGACTGGGATTATTTTTAATCAGTATTTTGATTTGGTCAGCATCAATTACTGTAGGTCTGCCAGAACATTATTGGTCTTCCTGATCCAAATTTCTAATTCTGAACATAGAAAACTACTTACGAAAATACTTTAAGCTATGGCACTATCTCTATAAACCGCATATACCTTTTTTTTGCTGTGTGTTCTTTTCCTTTTTCCTAAGAGAATCAAATGATAAAAATGCATCTCATTTTCCTCCAATTTTACTTTTAATGTAAAATCATTCAAAATTCACAATCCACACACGAATCCTAATGAAAGAGGTGTTAGAATGTCTTTTCTCAAAAAATATATATATATGTCACAAACACATGTAAAATGAAATCACATGTTCAAATGCCACCTATTGAAAAATGCTATGAACTTTTATTCCAATCCAATACATAAAAATTGGATTATTTATCAATATCATTATTTTATATATATCTTTGTTATGACTATTCATTTATCATAATGACAATATAAACAGAGAAGAAAATATTTTTTCAGTTATTATAGCATTAAAAATAATAAGACCAATTTTGTTATCCATAATTAGAGAATAAACAAATGTATAAAGAGGAAGTTAAAACTAAAAACAAAGAGAGCCAACTGGTTTCACCCTCATTCAACAGAGCCAAAACAAGGGATTATGTTGCAAAATGAAAGTGGAAAAAGAAAAGAAATTAATAAAGATGGAAGATGATTTAAATTGAAATAATGTTCAGTCCTGACAAAGACTTCCTCCTTATCAGCAGCAGCAAAAAGAGAAGCTTCAGTGATCAAAAGGAACAGAAGCAGCATCAACAACAGAAGCAGTGGCAACAAGTTCAGTAGTGCCATCAAGAGCAGCAACAGTTTGTGTTCATCAATTTTGCATACATGTGCGATAATATGTCACCCCCATAGAATTGCTAGACATGAAAAGAATGATGGTATGGACATTGTGAATGGAGAGAATCTTGCAATACAAACTCTATTCTCATCAGGATCTGATCAGATTCTTTGAGCATCAGCTCAAGATGAAGATCAGCACTGATATAAAGCATTTGTTGTCAACAGATTCCAGGAAAAGGTGAGTAAAAGTGGCAAGCTTGGTTTGAGAGAATGGAGTCAGTCTTGATTTTCTTTTTTAGAATGGGGCAGTTTCCTGATGAACCCTACCCTGGTTCAGTTAGACTCTCTTTGTTTACCTAGTTAATATGAGTAAGT
The DNA here is from genome assembly GCA_037127315.1 of Ascarosepion bandense. Taxonomy (NCBI): domain Eukaryota; kingdom Metazoa; phylum Mollusca; class Cephalopoda; order Sepiida; family Sepiidae; genus Ascarosepion; species Ascarosepion bandense. The sequence continues at coordinate 1,833,702 of JBBBDQ010001333.1, forward strand.
GTTGTTCCTGGCATTTGCTTTTGTTAAGATCAATGTTGAGATTCCAAATCTCTCCAGTTTGTTTTTGGTCTCCTTTTTCATCTCAACTGGATCAGCCTTGAATGTTCCCACTTGGTTATTTTTATCCTTCCCTCTTCCTTAGTGTGTGAGCTTCTTCTATTAGCAGAATATAGCGTCCACTCTTATTTTTGTGGGGTGGTTGGATCCTACTAACATCTGTTACTTTTAATTTTAATTTTTTGTTATATATTTAATTTCATTTTCTGGGCTCCCCCACCCCCTCATTTCATTTTGATATATTTTTTGTAAAAAACAAAACATTTTTACATAAAGACATATTTATGTCATGGGGCTTTTTGTAAATTCCCTGTGAATATGCATTATTGGAGTATATTTAAGATTGACCAGTGATGGATGAGTTGGCCACAAATGAAGAAGAAAAAGTGATCTTTCACCAAGACAGTGCACCATGCCACAAGTTGATTGCAATGATGGCAAAACTACATGAATTGCACTTTGAATTGCTTCCACATTGACCCTATTCTCTAGATTTGACTTCCAGTAACTACTGGTAGTTTGCAGATCTCAAAAGAATGCTCAAGAGAAAGAGGTTTTGAGGCAAAACACAAATCGTTCTACAAAAAAGGCATTGAATTGGAAGCATTGGAATCAGTGTATCACCCTAAAAAGAGGACTATGTTGATGAATAAAGTTTAATCTTGCTTAAACTTTGTTTTATTAGTTAGGCCCTGGATTTATTGAGTGATGTGTGAATTTAGGTCAGTCTTTTAAGTGCCATACATGATATACACTTGGCCGATCATGTCTCAAAAGAAACATGACTGACTAGGCAGAAGATTTTCCCACAGTAAGTGGCTATTACTTTCTGGGGTAGATTGGTTTACAACCCAATCTGTTCTGCTATTTAACCCATAGCTGGAGGGAGAAGCAGCAGATTAATACTTTTCCCAAGAGTATTTGCACAAATTCAACTGGATTTCAAACTCAACTCTCGGATTTCTCGTTCCGAGCTGATATCCACTGCATCACAACGCACAACCTAATTTAAGTACGTTCACTAATTCACTGAAGAAAACAGCATGAAAAAAAAAAGGCACCGAACAAAGGAAAAACAAAATTTTATTTCCAAAATGTTCATTAAGAGGAAAGATCAAATTATATTTTTACATTTTTCTAATTCTTTCTAACATGTTCAAAATTTTGGTAAAAACTCTTTTTTTCCATCAGTGGGTGATGACCAAATTCTTACCAGTTTACTATGGATAATGTAACGTTACTTAATTCAGTTTTTTCTAGTGAAAAAGAAATTATTTTTGAAATTCTTACTAAGATCAAATAATTGTCTGATTTTAATGAAACTTTCAGGATGTACTTACAAATGAATTAAATTATTTTTGAAGTTATTATTTTTAGAAATTCTTGCTAACCCTGGTTCCTTTCTTTGAGTCTTTCATCATATCTCTTTAGTTCTTTCTCTTTCCCTTCTGTTTTCTTCCTTTCGTTTTTTATTTCATCCATATCCCTTTTATAATTCCTCATTCTGGTCTCTCATTTTCCTTACCCCCTTTTACCTCTCACACAAAAATTTTACCAATTTAAGGAAGCGAATTTTCCATCTTTTTTCAAAAATTAGCATTTACTACCTGATGAGACATTTAATGTTGAAACAAAATGTACACTTTGTAGTAGATTGTAATTTGAACATGTTCTAAAGTATAATTTATAATAAATATTCATATTTCTATTTCTACATTGAGCACTGTTTTAAATTAATGTTTTGAACCTTGTTAATATTTTCTTCATTCCTTATTCATTGGGATATATATATATATATATATATATATATATATATATATATATATATTAAGGACATTATAATTTGAAGGAAAAATTCATTGATGAATAATGAATTTTTACCAGAATTGTTTTTATTTTTCCTTCTTTAATTATATTAATTTATAAAGTTTCAAAAATATTTCTTAAATTCTTGAAAGCTTTCTAGTGGTTAGGTTATTAAGTTATTGAGTGAAGACTATATTTACTAATCAAATTTGAAAAGCTTAATACAAATCTTTAAGCCAAAAGATTTCAAAAATAATGTTTTCGTTTTTGGGCATAAGAAGTTTTTTTTTAAGTATAATTCATATGCTACATTAAAAGGTTACATGTTTCTTCCCCTTACAGGAAAAAAATTTGGACAATTATGTCAATTCTGGTCAATCATTCTTAGCTTGTAAACACATCTAGCTATGACTTCCATGATTACAAAATACTTTTATTCTAAATTTCTTCTTATAATCAAGTAATACTTGTGTAAATCAGATTAATTTAACTTTAAATTTGCTAATTTTTAAAAAATAACGTATCACAGATGTATATTTCATTTTTGCAAGATTTTCAAAACCTAAAATTAACTTTTGTTTACAAACTTGTCAAGCTGTCAAAATGGATGAAAAAATGATAACTTTTGAAAACTCTCAAAAAGTCGAGATTCCAATTATTATAATTTTTAGTTGAAATACACCAAGTATTTGATTTACTGGAAATAGTAAATTTAATCATTTAGCTATTAATTAAAACTATAAGAAAACTTTTTATTTTAAAAAATTAAAATTAAAATTTAGGTATTGAAAATGATTGATGGTACCTAATATAATTTACATATCACAAAAGTTTTTTTTCTGATATTTATTTTCAACTTTTAATGTTTTAAAATTTTTTCATGTACAAAAGTGGGAGAGTAATGAAAAAATCAGCAAATAAAACAAACCAAAAATGATGTTCAGTATGGTGCTCTATTTAGATCAGCACAGAATTTAATTTTGTTCTATTGAGATACGTGTTTAGTAAACAAATCAACAACATTTTTCTTCTTATGGAATAGAGTCTAATTTTAATCAAAATGGTACAATAACATTTTTGAATCTCAGTCCTTATGAAATGGTACTTTATCATATACGTCTACGTGTTTTGAGTGTTGATGGTAGACTGGGTTCTTACCAAGAGCTATGGCACCTTAATTATTGTAATAGACAGTGGCATTGTCTTTTTTAGTTGCATTAATCATGGTAGTTATTAATTGAATAAGGAATTTTGCTTTGTGTATTGCAGCCTCCTATGTCATATACTTGGCTTCTCATGTTGACAACGCTACTGTAGATTGCTTTCTTGTTTTCCACAAAATCATTGAACTGTTTGGTGATATAACTAGAAACCATATCCTGTAATCCTGCAGTAGCCTTTTGAATTTCCTCAATCAGTGTCACAAAAACCTCTTAAAGTTAGGGGTTTCTTATCGTCTACGTTTCTGAGATGAGGTAGTATTTACAGTATTTACATTATTCGAAATATTGTATGACATTTCGGCCATTATACGCTCCAGCCTTCTTCAGGTGTTAGGAATTTCGAATTGAACCCTTTATTACAATCACTAGGGTATATCATTCTAATTCCTTGCCTAGAGCCTCTACTGGTAGTCATGAGTCATCTCCTTCTAAACCTTTAAGTTACTTGTTCACCACTACTGTAGCCTACTGAACTCACAACTCTTTGGGTCAAGTAACAGGAACTAATCAATGTCTATATCCACTAAGCCATGTGTCCTTAAGGACAACTGAATTTTTGGGACTTTCAAACCTAATGTTCAGTTACCCCTTTTTTATCAGAATGCATATTGCAATTTTTTGATGTTAATGGTTTTCTTTAGTATCTAATATTTTTTTTTTATCAGAACTCATATTGCAATTTTCAGCACTAATGATTTTCTCTGGCATTTCATATTACTGGTTCACTTATTGTGTTCATCTCTATGATTGGTCGGCTTAGGAGATTTTTGTAGCCTAGCATATGTGCTGATTCTTTAAGTTTACGTAGTTTCCAGTGGCGTTCTCTATCTATTATTTTAACTTCATCCCATAGGGGGCAGTGATCCCCTTTCTCTCCCTCCAGATGTGGTCAGCTACGCCTGATTTTTCTATCTTCCCTCGTGTTATGGCCTTGCGATGTTCTTGTAGCCTTAACTTGAAGAGGCAGCCTGTTTCTTCTTTATATTTCTTTTCGCAGCTACATGGAATGGCATACACACAGTTCTTAGTCATGTCCTCCTTTGTTGGAGGTCTTGCTCGGGTGGGGTACCTGTGGTGTAGAACCATTTGTGAAGATTGTCCTGATGTCATATGGCCCACAGATCCTTTGTATTTTCTCCAATAACCCCCTTCACATAGTGTAGACAGACTGAGGCTGTTTTTTGAGAGATGTTATCCTCATGCACCCTCCCTTCCATGTATGTAGGAGTTGTTGTCATGTACCCTGGATAATTGTTTCATTGTAGGGTACTGCTTATACTGACCATTTCCTGTTCGTATGACTTTGGGTTGCTGCTTATGACTTTTGCTCAATGTTGAAGGCAGCGAATGAGCCCTTTCTTTACATTTTATGGGTGGTAAAAGTTAAAGTTGAGGTATTGGAGCTTGGAGGATTTCCTAGACATAGGTTCAGCTAGGCAGGCTCTTGAGCAAGCAGCTAACAAGTGCCACCTGGGTCAGATAATTAAATATAGACTAAACAAGATGTCTAATGAAGCTGTGAACATAGATGCAGAATTGTGCAAGGAAGAGATCTGTCATGGTTTCCAGTGTTGCATTGAGGAGGTCTGTTAGTGAGTGATCATCTGGCTTTTGTCTGTTGTTTTTGTGGAATAGACAGACTCTACTGTTACCTTTGGCTTTAATTTTTTGTTATATTTTGTTTTTGTGTTTTGGGTTCATCCCCCTGCCTCATCTTGCATTATTATATTTTTATATATATATTTTGTAGGAAAAGAAAATTTGGGAAAATAAAAATCTGCACATTTCTACATAAAGAAAATTTTATGTCATGTAGGTTCCCTGTGAATATGTGGTATTGTGGTATTTATAGGATTGAATATTAATGGATGAGCTCTTGTAGTAAATAAGCAAATTGTGATGGATGAATGGGTCATTAGTTAGGTCTAGGATAGAAAATGTTGACCAGCCCTACTCCACTTCCCCTTCAGCCTTGTGCCAAAATTGTCATTTTATAGCAAAATATTGAATTCAACAATTGTTTTCCTCCTTTTTTTCATCCAAGTAGTAATTAGATATATTATTGTCAATTTGACCTTCCATAAAGATGGAACAACTTTAAAGAATACTTATTGAAAAGAAACTGAATGAGATTTTAGGCAAAAAGTTGAATGAATTGTTATATGGAAGATGTAACACTATGCTCTCAGCAATTCCCAAAATGACGATGAATTGTAGTCTAATCATGTAGTTATTTCTAGCAGTCAACAGGGAAAGTGGTTCACTGCACAATTATTTAGATAAATACTCTGAAAACATTCTAGCAAAAACAAAGTTAAATAAGTACCTTTAACTGAGAATGCAATAAAAGAGACAGGCTATCAAATCCAGAGGAAATATTCATTGGAATGCCTGCTGGGTTTTTAGACTCTCTCATATACACTAATGTATCATCATGTAGAAGAGTTTGTATGAACATTTTCTCAAAATCTAATTCTGCATAATATTTTTATTTTATTTACTTTTTGCATAGTTTGTTTCCTGAAGGACTTCTTTAGACTAATGGCTTTATTGACAAAATCATATAGGAGAGGAAGAAATACAGCAAATGCTAATTACATTTCTACTTTATAAAAAAGACTATATATATGACTCCAGCAATAAAGCATTATTACTCTTTAGAAGTTTTTTTGAGGGAGGAAATGCATAATACAGAAGTTTTTGTTTTCTATTTTGTCATAAAATTACCATTAGTCTGATTATATATATATATATATATATATATATATATCAGGCAGCAAAATTTTACTGCCTGATGGTGGTGTTTTAGCACCAAAACTATATATATATATATAATCTTTCACACCAAGCAAGGTGTGCAGGAGGTTACATTGTAGGAGACCAAAAAGAAAGGATAAGAGAAAGATGGGAAACAAAGAGATAAAAGATGGCAATTGATATTGCACTTAAACTCTTGGAGATTGTAGCTATCAAGGAAGCAAATATATGGAAGAGCGTTCCACAGGCAGGAAGTGCAAGAAAAGGAACTGCTTGAGTAGAATTGGTGGTTACATTTGACTGTTTTGAGTGTAAAAGTTTGGCAACTTAAGTAGCTTGAATCAATTCATGGAGAGGAGGCACCAGGTAGGTAAGCTTTTCCAAGTAGAAGCTGTGAAAACATTTGTAGAAAAGACAAAGAAAGCCACATCATGTCGGTGAGAAAGTGACTGAAGTCAAGATGCCAAATTGGGATCAACAGCATTGCAGATTCTCTTTTGGATTTTGTCACAAACGGCAAGATGAATAGCTGGAGCACCCAATCAGATATGGCAGCAGTATTCAATGCACAGACAAATGGTAGATTTCTCTATGTGCAAGATGGATTCTGACAAGGAAAACTTCCTGACCCAACACAGCAGTATTCCTAGCAGTAGATGTAGCTATATATTCAATGTAGTCATTCCATTTGAGGTTGGCTGAGAAAGTAAGGCCAAGGAGGTACATTGTATTGCTTTCTGATCCATACTGATGGGAGGTAGGAGAGTTGTTCTATGGGGGTTAAAGTAGAGCAGTTTCATTTTGGAAGCATTAAAATTTATGAGCCATTTCTTATCTCGGTCCACTATAGATTGGAGGTCCTTTTCTAGAGCAGCAGTAGGAGTTACTTTGTCAGCCTTGGCAGATTTCTTATTGAGGCAGGAGTAAATGGTGTCATCAGGGTAGACGCTTACTTGGGAACAGATTACATCTGGCAGATCATTGACCAAGATCAGGAAAAGTGTAGGACCTAGGATAGAGCATTGAGGGACACCCATATTTGTATGATAGGATCTGGAAGCATGCTTGTTCAATGCAACCTTTATTACACAATTTGATAGGAATGATTAGATTAAATTCAACAAACATCCAGTTATGCCATAGCCCTGTAGCTTGCACAAAAGGCCGACATACCAAACTCTGTCAAATGCTTTCTAGGGTAACAGCTTGAGCTTTGCCATTCTTATCAAGAGCCTGGCATACATATTTGTTGATGGGCATTAGCATGTCAGTGTTAGACTTGGCAATGCAGAAGTGATACTGTTTGTCGGAGAATAGGTTGTGAGATGGTAAACCATATCAGCATTGATAATAGCCACAAATACTTTGCCAAAAATCAGTAAAAAGCTGATAGGGCAATAATTAGAGGGGTTCAAGTGTTCTCCAGAGTTTTTAAAGACAGGAACTACAGGAACTTCCAACAAGCAGGAAATAGTTGTAGAGTTTGGAGAGGACAAGGGAGAGTTCAGGGGCCCATTTCTTTAGGATGACAACTGGAATTTTGTCACCATCGCTTGCCTTATGGGGGTGAAGCTTAGAAATTATGTTAGAGACCATAAAAGAGGGTTATGTATACATTACTCAGTGGAGCCTAAGTTCTAGGCTGGAAGTCAGGTATGGGTACTCCAGACAAAGTTAAATGTGGAGTTGAATAAGCAAAGCATATATATATATATATATATATATATATGTCTGGCCATATGTGTACAACATAAACATTACAGAAAAAAATTACACCAATGATAAGTGTATAAAAAAGAAAAAAAAATTAAAAATGCTGATAACCCCTGAAGAGTGAACAGGCAGGTCTGTCTAAGAAACACTGGTGTCAGAATGCCAGAGGTAACATCAATCAGCTAAGTGAGAAACTTTTACTGATATAAATACTTCAATATTTCGTGTGTGTGTGTGTGTGTGTGTGTGTGTGTGTGTGTGTGTGTGTGTGTGTGTGTGTGTGTGTGTGTGTGTGTGCAATACACATAACAAAATACCATTTCTTTATTTAGTTACTTATTTACACCCTGCTTCATGCTTTAGCAGTTTTTCAAAGTGGGTGTTTGTTTATTTTGCATGAAGTAGAATATGAATGGGATATTAACTAAAACAATTTTTATATGTATTAAAAAGTGTTTTTAAAAGAATTTTAAATTGAACATTCTTATATACATTAGAAGAATATATATTTCACACTCCACCCACATCTATTGAACAGGTGAAGAGGCTCATCCCTTGTTTCCTGTTTAGGATGCGGTTTCTGGTTTTCTCTTTTCCAATCTTTTCACTCTTTTCTTTTATTTATTTATTTTTTTTTTCAATTGGAGTAGATAGACTAAACTATCACCCTGTTCACACTCCACCCACGTTTATTGAACAGGTGAAGAGGCTCATCCCTTGTTTCCTGTTTAGGATGCGGTTTCCGGTTTTCTCTTTTCCATTCTTTTTACCCTTACGTAGCCCCCTGTGCATCAGGGGCGTTATCGCCTTGCTTGGGGTGATATGATTAAAAAAAAAATATATATATATATATATATATGCATATATATATATTTAAGCAACATATCCTTATTGAAACATATTTCATTGAATGATATGGTTGTATTATGTCTATTTTTATAATAATTCTTTTTAGTTCTTTAATTAGATTCTTGATATTAAGTTGAAATTCATTAATAAAATGCCATGGTTTTTGTTAACCCAAGTACATTTGATTTCCTCCAAGATCATCCTCACAGTTGTATTGTGAAGACAAGCTTAATGTAGCAGTGATTGTTGTGATAGTGATTTTTTAAAAGATGCATGAACATGCTCTGTTATAATTATTTGAAATTTATCTGTTGTAGCAATAGAATTTTTTTCAAGCTTCCCTATATGGTGGATCAGAAAATGTACAACTTGAATTTTAATCTAAAAATTTACTGTATATAAAATTCAATTTATATAATACTCATATTATTAACCACTGTATTAAGAGCATTGACAAGTAAGGATTTGATATTGAAAAATAAGTACTTATTGTGCAAAATAAAAGTATTTCTTATTATTCTGCCAACTTAATGATTTACATACACAGATATATATATATATATATATATATATATATATATATATATATATATATATATAATGCGCGTATATATATAAAGAAATTGAACATAGTATTTCTGGAAGATAACGATTTTAAGGCAAGCAGTCTTTGTACTTAGAATGTTTGATATCAAGAGATAGCATAATATTAAATAAAATTAAATGTTCACTACTTATTAATGCATGTTGATCACAGAACAATATACAGTGAAAATTTCAGATTAAAATTAAGCTAATATTTATGTGTCAGCTTGAAAACTTATTGACACACTTTTATTCCAATACTTGTACATGAATGTGTGCATAAGGTTACTGTGTAAAAATTGTAAACACACTGAACAAAAAGCTGGGTATGGCTAATCAATTCCACAAATCACAGTGTCTCAAACACAGGCAAGCCACTCTCCTCACCAAAAGCTCAAAACATCTCTGAACAAGTGTATTGTGCTTTTATGCACCTGACCAGCCATCACTTAACCATTGAGTGCTCAGAACCAGCCAGTAAAAATGGCTACAATCAACACCTCCATTTTTGTCCACACAAAGTGCTGTCCAATTCACTTTTAGTTCAAAGCTTGCCAATTTGCTGTCTTCATACACAAAACATACATGTGACTCTCACCTTTTTGGGTCACAGAAGTAAGTCTCCTCTACGGTTACCAGAGTCGTCCTTTTGCCCTGAGAAATATCAAACAGGAGCCAGCATGGTACCCTGACACACAAGCTCATGGTATATTTTGGTTTATATATACACTGGCATGCATAATTATACACCTTTTTAACTTAAGATCATTTCACTGTGTACTTTTATCAATAGTGCCTATGGACCTTGAGAATTGGAAAATAAGTTGTGTTTTTGTAAGTAACATGTCACAGAAGTTACAGTACATTAAGCAGCCAGAAGCTATTGATTCAATGAAAGAACTGAGAGGATAAAATTATGATAATGGGAAAATTTCTAAGTAGGAATTGTTCCATCTTATTAAGATGGTGTAAGGGGCTTTGGCAAGTTGTAGTTAAACAGTAGTTTGCTTCTTTTTGTTTTTTTACTTTACTAAAATCATGGCTCAAATTTCTGTTTATTTAAGATGAAGGTTGAAACTCTGAAGTAAAAGATGACTCTAGGAGGGATAGCCAGGCAGGTAGAAATTTCCAGAAACATCCATTGCTTCTACTGGAAGTGTTTTAAATGCAAAGACCACAAAAGTTACACAAGAGGGATGAAAGAAAGATTGTGTAATCCAAAATGAACAGCCAGACAAATCAGTGAATTCAGTTTCAACAGTGAGGTTTCAGTTGATACAGTATTAAGAGTATTACAAAAATAACTTGGATGGGTGTATATCAGAAAAAAAAGCAACATTATCAACTACAAACATTAGAATAGAAGATTGAAATTGTCAAAATAACACCTAACATGGGATGCTATAAAGTGGCAAAAAGTTGTTACATTCAAATGTAATAAGACCAGTAAGAGAAAAAAAACAATACTAGATACATTATAAAACAGAAACATTTGTGGGGTTGCATCAAAAGCAATTGTAGAAGGAATTTGGTAAAAGTCAATAATTACAGAAGGTAGATAATTTCTTTCATACTTCACTGGCAAACATACACCTACAGACAGGCACACAGACACAGACACCACACACACACACATAATGTAAAATGATATCCTAATTTTACAAATGTTAAGTGTCAAAGCAAATAATTTATTAATTATTTTTCTTTTTTGTTAAATTTTTCTTTCTGGAAAATCAGTTTAAATGATTCACAAGAGTTGCTCCCCTTCAAAACATTTGTTTAAAATCTCTCCAAAATCTGCTGTAATACAGTTTTCGAGAAATTCTGAAGCTATTTGATATCCTTTGGTGGATAAGTAAAAGATTTTTCTTTCCAAGAATCTAATAAACCTTAGTCTTCTTCTCAGTTTCAGTTTGAAAAAACTTAAATCTAAAACTTTCATTTCAAAACTTTAAGAATTAAAATCCAAGAATTTCTATCATTTTAGAAAAACAAACCAAACCCCCTTTCTGCTAATAAACTAGCATTCAAAAAGCAGAAGTAAAAACTAATTTCTTTAGAATCATAGACAGATTCTTGCAAAAATCAGTATTCAGTTTGAATAGTCTTAAGAATTCAGCTTCAACTGTTATATTCTTATCATTTATTGCCAATGAATATCCAAGAAAACTAAATCTTGAACAATGTTCTTCTCATCTGATTGTCTTCTATCACAAAAGAACTTGCAAAAAAAAAAAAAGATTTTCTTCTCTAGTTGTTCTTTTTCCCATAAAGAAATAAATTAGAATCTTACCAAGCTAAACTGGATACACTAAATGAAGTGTATTTCAAATTTATAAACAAATTTCAATATTACTGACCAAACTATATTGACACAAAAGATATATACTTAACAATGATGTGCACACAATGACCCACAAGTGCAGTCAGCTGTGTAACAAAATGGGGAGTGTATCACTGAGCTAAAGGTGGAAAGATATGTAAAACTGGCCACTAAAAATTCAGAGCAACACAAAGACAACACGATATGTGGTAAACTCAACATATTTATTTTTATTCAAACTGCCCTCTGGATCCATCTTGATCCCAACATTACCTAGTGAGATTGGAAGTCCTTACAATCACCATCATTATTTATGCTGTTATAACATCCCTCTTTCTAAAGTAGTTTTTTTTTTCCAAGTTTTCCAAATTACAAAATAAATAGTTACAAATCAAAGTTTCTTTTGGTTACAGTCCAAAAGTGATAACTCCCAGACCTTGTGAAATCAATTAGATATTTTGGAGTTGTATTTTTCATCCTTGCCTTGTTTATTCACTACTTTCTCTTGTATTATTATTTGTTTAAAGATCTTTGTAATGATCAATAATTGGTTTCTTTCTTAAAAGTCTATTTTCAAAACCTGAAAATGAAATATGTTTCCTATTTCTTTGGAAATCCCCTTGATTAATTATCACAATGTTTGTCAGTGTTTGCTGATTTGATTGGTCCTTCAGAGTTCCAATATTTTCTTTATCTAATTTTATTCTAACTCATATGAGATTAGCCACTGAAAAGGCTGAGCAACATGAAAATGACACAACATGTGGTAAACTCAACTATGTATTTATGTCATACAAATTGCCTTCTGAATTCATCTTGATCCCAGCATTCCCTAGAGGAACTGGAAGTACTTACAATCATCGTCACCATTACTGATGCTGTCATAACAGAGTACAACAAAACATCAGTAAAAAAGAATTATAACAGAAACAAGTGATTGGAAAGAATTATAACAAAAATAAGGTAAAAGTGGGCAAATTATATTAAATGTTAAATGTATTTGCTTCATTTTTTAAATATGATTGATTAAAACAGTTTTTATCATGTTATCTAGATCTATACCTACCTCATCAACTGCAGTTGATGTTACATAGTCATTGGGAACTGCATTGTCCTTTCCATAGCTGCACAGTATGTGCTTCATTAGTGATATACAGTTTTGAATTCAAAGTTTTCCTTTTCAAAGACTACTTTCCAGTAATGGCTATAGAGCCCAGTGTGCTTTGCTATTAAGCCATAGCTGGTGATAGAAGAACTGGATTCACACCTTTTCCAGGAGTATTTGCTTGAAGCTGAATATAATGAACTCAAAAGAATTTGAACTTTTCTTGCTGATTTCTCATTTTGAGTCACTAATTTTTATACAACTTGCACATGCATAATAAATCAGTTTACATTTGTTTTGTATATGTCAAGGTATAAGATAAGCACTAAAAATATTCCATCAAAACAATGCAAATATACTGCTAAGAAGGTTTAAAATTAGCATTACAAAACATTCACTTGGAAATCAATGTCATTTAGAGCTTTCTATACTTTCTCTTGTATAATGTTTTCATTATATAACCACTATATTTTAACATAGGATTACATAATGCGGGGCACACAAATGGTGACTATAGTTGGAGAATATAAATATGATGTCCACAGCTATACTGGCTAATAACATTACAAAACAACTGATAAACACAACCAATAAAGCAAACTGTTTATATCTTCAGAATATAAGTGTTTTGATATTGTAGACAGGATCAAATATTCAGGAGTCAGACTCCAGCATGAGGATGTTGTATTTACTGAGAAAAATTTATGTGATCTTTTTGCAAAACTTATGCAAATTTTCACACTGTTGTTGTGGATTGAATCAAACCACAAATCAAGGCTCAAAATATAAGTTTATTGCCCAATGAAGTATTAACTAGAATTTTCTAGAATTTCTAGTATTTAGTATTGTTTAAGTTATTGCTAGCATTTTTTATTGAGATTTACAAACTCAACATTTCATTTAGTTTTGCAAACCAATCGATGAAATTTGAATAAGCTGATTTGTTTGGAAAAATACTTTGACAACTTACTTGGTGGTTTAAAAATTTAATTTTACATTTATTTTTATTTTTATTTTAAATTTAAACTTTATTTTATTTTATTTAATTCACAGTAAAAATATTTTTTAAGAAAATTTATTTTCTTTCTTTTCAACAGTAAAGAATAAATTCTTAGGTTTTTTTACTCTCGAGCATGTAACATTCAACTGGTTATGTATAAATATTCCTTTCTAGAGCCAAATTCCAACTTTTTGAAGCATTTGTCCTTGTGATTAGTTGATAATTTTTGCAAATGCAAAGCAAAATGGAAACTGGATTCTTGTATATATAAAAACTTAAAGCAAAATTAATAAAAATCAAGATTGTATTTTGATTTACTGAAAATTCATAGAATTAAGCTCTGGTTTTGATTGTTCAAGGTGTGACTATTTTATATATACATTACATATAGATGTAAAATTGTTATATTTTTATAATTTTCTTTGGCTGAATTCCAAAATAATCAAACCTATATAAGCATAAGTCAAATTCAATAGAAATTAACAAATTCAACTGAAAGAAGCCAGGAAACTGATCATGTTGTGATCACTCCTGGTTTGGTTGCCTATAAGAAGGGGATCTGATGTTTTTATAAGCCTCAAATCACCAATGATATTAGGAATAAACATTACTGATGAAGCTTCCTATCACAACACAAGAGTGTTTGAGATATGAATAAGACTGACATGTCTAAATAATTAATAGTTAAGTATCTCACGCAGTTGTAGGAAACCTTTCACTAACAAATGGAGTTTTTATTACAACCAATATAATTAATCAATTTTTGATCCTTAATTTTTAGACAATATGGAAACTTGCCAGAATGTTCAAGAGGTACAAAACAGCAAAAAACATTGGTAACCTAGTTTCTAGTTCACATTGGAAGCAGAATTTGCCTTATAGAGTTTAGCACTTTTCTCCTCATTAATGTGTGCTTTCCTGGCCTTTTTTACTATTAATGATATGAAATATTTTTTTAAAAGAGAAAGTGTTTACTAATGAAGAAAAATGGATCATTGCTGATTGAGTATTTGGAATGATTACATTGTATCTAAACTGTGTTCGCTCCATTGTCCATAGCCAATTTTTTAAGCTGCTGGCTATACTCTCTTCTTCTGTGACTTATCTTTGCCCCAAGTCAATACTCTTTTGTTTTTTAATGAAATTAATGTGATTGCAAGTCAATCTTATATTACGACATTGGGTAATCAGTATATAGGGATCACATTTAACTAATCAATAACATTTAACTCATCCATTCAGCTTTTCTCTCTAAGACAATCCATAATTTTTACACACTGAATAATGTAGAAAAATGTGCAAATGATAGAACTAAACTTGACATTTGATTTGAATTAACTTAATCACTCAAAAAAAAATTAAAAAAAACAATCGGTAGCATTGGAAAATGGATTCTCTGGTGTGCATTTCATTTGTAGCATGTTTGCTTTAATTTTATACTCTTCCACAGTATATTTTTTCACTTGAAAGGAATAAATTAATCATTTTTTGATAAAAATCTTTCAATTTCAAGCTGACTTGTTATTTAATTGTTTCACAATTACTTCTGTAATTTGCTGAAAGTGAACTGTTTGTGGCTTTTGAGAATTTTATGTCATTGAAAAGAGTAATTTCAGGAACTCTGAGTTTTTGTAATGGTTCTGAAAAATGTAGGGATAATGATGAAGAAACTCATGTGTTATTTTTAACAAAACAAGATAAAAAATTTATTTACAAATTTACACATTTTCAATGACTTGTTAAGAAGAGAAAATGTTTATATTAGATCATTGGACACAAAGTAATATTCCAAAATGATTAAAACAAATTGAGAGAGTCTGTTTCTTGCATAACAGTTATACGGTTGTATTCAACATGAATAAAAAGATATATTTTAAGGTACTTGGCTTAAGTGTCGAATATTTCTTTGAAATTCTCCTGCTCTCATTAGAGACTGATAATGTATCAGCCTGCAATTTGACACCTGCATTAGTCAGATGTGTGGGACTTTGCCTTTCTCTCTCTCTTTTTCTTGATTCAACTTTCTCTGCGTAGTTATACAAAAAAGTTATTTGACATTGGCTCATTACTTTTTCTCAGTTTGTAAGCTGCTTCATTTTTATTGTAAATAAAAGTAAATTAAGTAAATTTTCACATAGTCTCGTTTAAACTTTACCTTGGTCTTTTCTTTAGCCCAGAGCCAGTGGTGATTCTACAGGGGGCCAAAGCCCCACCTCTTGCCAAATTTTGGCTGGGCTATCTGTTGTCACCCCCAATTTTATAAGCTTAAAAATTTATGAATCTGATCAGTCTTTGATTTTAATAAGATTTGATCATCAGCATTTTTCACTCTGCATTTTTTTTTCATTTAGCTTTGTAAGGACACATACAGAGACCAGTTTGAAAGAAAAACAAACAATATAAAACAACCAGATAAATTGAAACAGACATGTTAGGGAGTGAAAAAGATTTAATAGTCATATTTTCATATCTGAAGGAAGACGCTAATTAGAAATAATGTCCCCAATTTGATATGTAGATACAGAGGCAATCATTAATTTATGGCTGAGTGAAAGAATTGGTCAGCAATTATACTGCTTGATTTTGCCTCCCCCCAAAAAATCTCAGCTCCTAAGTGTCCCCACCACCACTTTCAGAGTTCCACGTTGCCACTGCCCAGAGCTAATCCCTTTTTCTATTGGTCAAAATAAATTTTCACATAGGCTCATGAATTTGAAAACAGTGAAGAAAAGAGAGTTACTTTTATTTCATATTTGCCACAGTTCAAAGCAATCCAGTTATTTCAAAACAGGAGAATGTAAATTGGATGATTGTTATAGAATATAGAAACTCTATTCTTTAGAGTTAATAATTACTTTATTACAAAATTTGTTTATTTCCATATTCAATTTAAAAAATGGAATATAGAAATTGTCTTATTTAAAACTGATAATAATTATTTTATCCAATTACAAAAGTCAATTTATATATTTTGTTTATTAAAAAACAAGCTTACATTTGTGTGTACATAACCAGAAATAATGTGTAGAAATGATAAATGTTAAAGACAGCATCAAAGGAAAAAAGAGAAAGAAAAACAAAAATAATGAAAAATAGAAAGAGAGACTCAAAGGAAAGGCAAGATAAAAATAAATTAAAAACAAAGAAGCATGAAAAAAAGGAGAACAAATAATGAAGGAGAAAAAGAGTGAATGAGAGAAAAACAAAAAGAAAGGGAAGTTGTCTGAATATCACAAGTAGTCTAAAAAGAAAACAAATAAAATGAAGCAGAAGGAAAGTAAAACAAAAAAAATTAAAAAGAGAAAGAATAAAAGAATGAAAGAAAAGAATGTCAAAGTATAAGAGGGATTGAGGAGTGAATAAGACAGTGTGTGTTACAAAGAAAGAGTTTTAAAAATGAGAGAAAAAATGAAGGTGATCAAACAAATGTGAGAAACAAGAATAAGAAATACAATTATGAATACAGGAATAAAAAGGAGTGCAAAAATTCAGAGATAAAAAAGGGGGAAAAACTAATTGTTTAAAAACCTAAAATTAAGTTTAATATTGAAAAAAAAAAGCTGCATAGCAGATGCTTTTAAAACAAAGAAAATGCTGAGTCAACTTCATAATGAAATTTTGTAAAATGGGACTTCTTTTGATAGATGTCATTCTGGTGAAACAATAGAAAGGTAAAGAGAGAGAGCTTAAGAAGGCAAGACAACAGTTGGTTAAAAACAGATTGACATAAATAGATAAGAGCCTAAGTTAATTTCTTTTAAACACAATACCAAAAATGTCAATAAAATAAGAAAAATGGCAAAAAGAAATTCATGAACAAAACAGAGAAATGAAAAAGAAGAATTCCAGAAATTATGCATTTGAATACAAAGATAAAGAAACAGTTTTAGAAATTAAGATAATTTCCAAATTTATGAATTACAGTTTAATGTTATCTGATAATGGGGCTTGAATAAAATGGAAACAGAGATACAGGAGGATCACTGAAAACACAACAAAATCAAGATATAGATGTACTCAATATGTATAAATGGCTGGCCACTCATATCTGAGGATGCCTGTCTGCTAGGGCCACTAGCTAATCCCTGTTGCAAACACCTGCTCAGGCACATTTGTGTTTGTTCGGTACCCACAGAGCACACCTGTGGTTTATACTGCAACTATGCTGAGCAAACTGTAGTTATAGTTTCTGGGAGAGAGTGCATTATCTGGTGTGAACAACAGATGAACAAGGCCATGACACTGAAACCCTCAGTTATGATGACTTGTGACTTTGTGCTGGAACAGCGATCGACGGCTCTCCCAACAATCTGAAGGCCAGGAGACCCAAACTGTCGGTCATGATGTCTTGTTGCTTCGTGCGAGCACAACAATTGACTGCGCCTCTACAGAAACTATCTACCCAATTTCACTCACAAGGCTTGGGTCAACACACGGTATGCTTTTCAGGCATTTTTCAAAAGTGCTGCACACTGGGCTTGCCTTCTTCAGAATGATAACATCAAGAAGTCACCTTCCTGACAAATCGACCATGGTGCAATTCAAACACAGGCTTCATGTTCAGAAAGTGAATGTTCTAACCAATCGACCACGTGGCCATATATACAGGTATATATATTTACGAAAGAGAGAGAGAGAGAGAGAGATAAAGAGAGAGAGAGAGAGCAATACAGACAGTGTAAACATAGGAACCAACACTACATGGTTACTGTCAGTTTCATGCCTCAAGTAATCTTCAAAATACGTCTACATATTCATACTGTCTATATCTACAAATGTTCTATCTACAAATAGTGAGCACTGTGTGTGTGTGTGTGTGTGTGTGTGTGTGTGTGTGTATGCATATATACATACATGCATACATATCACTCACCAAACTCCAGCTAGGTCATGCAACATGTCAGTTCAGAAGTATCTCCACATATCAATGCCTTATGTTAGTATCGGTAGTAAAATTGTATCCATCACTGACTTTCTAAGCCTGTCACATAGCTTACAGCACCTGTATTCCGCACTGGTTACCCATCTGAGTACTGACTAGACTCAATGTTGTTTAAATTCACTGATTGGTCAAAAATTGGTGTTTCAACATGTGACCATAAGCACGTGAGTGTGTGCAAAAATTTCAGATAGAGCATATCATTAAATGGACAATATGAATAAAGATAAAAGGAAAACTTATCTTAGATGCCGTGTTTCATCCTCTGAGCAAGGTAAATACATGGATTTTATTTTGTAACAAGTACTTATATAAAAGAGTAAAAATGTTATTAGTTTTCCAAAATTTATAAATTTAAGAGACACTCATAGATATTTATCAGGTTAACCAAAATGTCAGGTAAGCTATGGAGGATGCGAAGTGACACAATTCAATGTTGAATAAACAAAAGTGAGTGAATGATGTTATTGAATTTTTTTAATGCAAATTAGCATTTAAATTATTTTACTTTGAAATTAATTTATGTGTTATATATTTTAAATAATATGAGGTTATAAATTTAACCGTTTTCTTTTTCTAAAATTTTTATGGTCATGTATCTTGACTTTTGAAAGTGGTAATTCTTTCAGGAATGTAGATATTGGAAAATATCCAGGGTGCAGATTTATATTTTGATAAGATTTGATAGCGGCACACTCAAGAATTTTCCATCTAACTCATCCAAATAAGTTTTATTAAATTCAACTAATAAGGTCTGTCTAATTTTTTTTTATTTGTATTTTTCCAATTTTTGAATAGGATTTTGACTGAATTTTGAATAAAGTTCACATTTTTGCTGTTTTTGTTCGAGCACTTTCAACCATCTTCAACATTATCAAGAACCATGAACTCTCAAGTGTGGTAGGAAAGATTCTGGTTTTGTTTGCTGCATCCTGGTATTTTATAGAAAGTTGAAAGTATGAAGCATATGAAAGTTACAACAAGAAATGGAAAAGAATGTATCAAATATTATATGTATTATTATTTTGTACATGTTAAATATTTTATACACACTTCAAGATGCAGGGTGTGATGAATGAATTGTCATTTAAGTTATTCAAAAATGAAAATAACACTGACATCTCATTTTCAGAGAGGTATTTATTAACATTACACAAAAATATCTTGAAATATTAAAGAGTAAATTTATTCAATAAAATCACCACTGGATTCAACCATGGTGTTCCAACAAATTCAGAATCTCCTTCACCTCTTCTGTACAGTGTCCTTGTTTAAGTTAGTGACTGCTACCTTCAGTTCATCTTTGGTGTTAAAAAGAGTTTTGATGGTCTCTTGCTCAACTGTTTCCCACACATAATAATCAATTGCAATTAGGTGGCCAGATGTAAGGTGTGAAATGGTCACAGAAATTGTCTAATTGCCATGACCAGATTCTCTTGCTTGTGTGGCATGGTGCAGAATCCTGTTGCTAGAAGTAAGATATAGGGTCTTCCAGCAGCCACCAGTCTGAGGCCTTGTGGAAAATTGAATGGAGGAATAACATTGTTATCACTAGAGATCACTCTAAACACCATAATGCTGACTAGATATATTAAATAACTCTTTCAGATTCCTCTGCACTATCCACAGATTGACAATAAAACACTCTGAAATGTTCTTATTGGAGTTTCTAGCATGAATGCCAAGCAGAACAGCATACCATTTCCAAATTTCTGGCAAAGTGAATTGTATCATGGTACTATTTTTCTCACAGACAGTGTCCAACTGATCAGATTGTACTGTGCAGCCAACAAAATCAAAAACAAACAACAAGCATTCACAAAATTAAAAATAATAAATGGCGACAATTTATCCATCGCACACTATAATGTCTCCTGTGGTGAAAGATTTTATTTAATGTGGGTAGTTTATTTTTTATATGAATGGCTTCTAGGAACTTGTTTCTTTCCTTGCTTTTGTATTTTGGTAGATGTTGATAATTTAATACTTTGCATTGTATTTTAATGTGTCATTTCTGTTGAACAAACTAAAAATATCAATTATCAAAAATCAAAAACATCTATCATTTTTCAGAAAAAAAAACAGTTCACTAAATAAAAGCTAAACTATATAAGACAAAAATTATTTATGATTTTAAATACCCCATAGTGAACTGCATTCTGATTAAAACAACTCTATCAGTACGTAACACTATTTAACATGGCCGGAACAGAAGAAATTATATTAGTTTGTATTATTAATTTTTATAAATCGAAAAGAACCAATTGAGAAAAATTTATCCTGTTCCAATATGAACAGAGAGAAAATAAAAAGAAAGATTGCAAATGAACTGAAAATAAATATGAATTAAAAGATTACAGGTTTAATTGTTTTCCCCAGAATAAAACAGCCAGACCAGGCGAGGTCACCGGGTCAGTCTACCATTTCTGACAGCAAAATATTATCTATGAAAAAGGATGACTGAGAAAGATTTTTATTTTTTTGTTATTCATAAGGACAACTGCAGCTTATATCTAGGTGATAGTAATCAACCAGTCAGCCACCCACGAGGGCAATAATGAAATTTTATTCAAAACACATGGCCTCCCAGTCGTATTTCATGGCTGGTATGAATTGGACACCAAAAGTGTCAAAAGACAAGTAATGGATGATATCTGACCCAGATAGAATGATTGAAGACTGAAAATTGTATTGTCTTTATATTTTTCTAACAGACCCATGTGAAATATAATCAAACAATGGAAACAGAAAATCCTAAAATTCTTTTTTATTTCAACGAGATACAGAGCCAAAAACACATCTTTGGAATGTCAGAAAAGGTTGTCACAAACAAAGAGAGGGGAATTTTGCATATTCAGGTATCTCTGACAAGTGCAAAGGTTAAGTTGATTTGTTGACGGAGAGTAAACGACAATTACTTAATTATGAGAAATGACTAAATTGGGATTTCCCTAAGAAAGGAATTGGAGGCATAAAGGTCCTGCCCAAAACGGGTAAAGAGAAAATTGTCTCATTGGTTGAACAAAGGGAAAGAAGACAGAAAGAGGTGACATCATGAAAATAGCACAATTCAATTGGCTACGTCAAAAGGAAAAAGACAGAGAAAGCTGGAGTTGTGATTTCATTAGCCAGAAGAGCCAAAGACTAGATTTGTTGACCAAAAGAGAAGAAGATAGAAAGAAGTGACGTCATAAAAATAGCGCTACTCAATTGGCTGTGTCAAAAAGAAAGAAGACAGAAAGAGCTGAAATTGTAATGTCATTGGCTGCAAGAGCCAAAAAACTAGATTTGTATAGACAGCCAGTGTCCGTTGTGCTCCACACCAGTAAAGCAGGTACAAGCATAAATACAGAGCCCTGAGGGGACCCAAAAGCAGTTCCAGTCAGCTCTCCATCCAGAAATGTAATGACAAAGATAGGCCATTGGACTCCCGCTGCAGAGCCAACCGCCTTCCATAGAGCTTCTAGCTGAAGATGTACAGCGACAGAGATAATTGCCATGCTGAAGGGTGCCAATCATAGAGAAGCTTGCCGCTGGCTGACTGAAAAGAATTAGAGTCAAACAGTACTGACCAAATTAGAGTTAAAGACAGACAAGAAGTGATTTTGCAGACAAAGTTATGAAACAGCCAACCAGAGTTAAAAGCTGGATGGGAAGCGATTTTGCAGATAAATTTAAGTCCTAGCTTGGATCCAAGAGCCAGTCTGAAGTACCAACACCATACAGAAACAAGGACGTCTTACCACTGTAGCCAGCCTTACCCACTACACTCAAAGACAATTCTTTGGCAGTTTCCGTAAAGCTTTGGTTTAAATTGAAACAAAGACATTTTGAATCGCCACAAACTTAAAACTCCGATTGGAGTGAAGTGATATTGCCAAACAGAAACTTGAATTAATGATCAGAAGAAAAATGCTTGGCAAATTACTACTTAGAGAAACTGGTCAAAACTTCCGTTCAGTTGCCAGCTTGATAGGAACAGGGTTTGGGAAGAAGACAATTGGTGATTGTTTTACTCTATTTTCTTTTTGACTTTTCTATGACTTATTCAGGTGTCATTTTGTTTACCCAATTATGTGTGCACATCCAGCTTGGTTTGACTTGGCGGAGAGACATCTAGCGAGAATTCCACGTGACTTCTTTGAGATCAAATTTCACAACATGGGCAAAGGAAATCACCATTGGAAGAGTCAACTTGAAGACCAGCTACTGAATTGATGCCATCAACAACCATTGACGCGAAGCACAAAAAGTATATATGTTGGATACACCACCACTTGCTTGTCAAGATAACAGACTTTACGTCTCTCCGACCAGAGCTCCATATGAACGCATTAAACCAATGTGGAATTACACCAACATACTTGCTGAAAACATGAATGTGATACACACATCAAACTGTAAAAGAAATGTTTAAAAGGGATAGAAGTTCTTATGAAAAACTAGGAAACTACCCTTAATATTACCAGTTATGAATATGTGCACAATTTATGGGTCGTATTTGAAAATTAATATATCTACTTCCAGCAGGTATCATGTTGCAGCCCTTACACATTTATTATGATGCAGTGGATGTCTCTTCAGATCCAACATAGGATTCATTTCACACAGAAGAAAATGTCTACGAGCATTCCAGCAATCAGCAACAATTTCTGCTAACGGTGATCACTAAAATGGAAATTGTTAATAAAACTATTAACAAGCTGAAATGACAACAACATATATATTGATGTACCTACTGCAAACTGGAGATGGAAGAAACTTTTAATGTATCTATTTTGACTTCTCCCACCTCCAGTTTGCAGTTTTTCCATTCTGTCTGCCAATGTGACACACTTTTTCTTTCCTCTTTCTCCTTTTTCTCTTTCCTCTTTTTCTTTCTTCCTCTCCTTTTTCTTATCCTTTTCCTTTTCTTTTTGCTACCCTTACTTCTGTTTTCTTTACACAAACACATTCTATGAAATGATCATATTTTACCATAATGATTATAATTGCCGATGATGTGTGTGTTGGTTTCATTTGTTGAAATGCCCATATGATCTTGGAAAATTTATTTGAATATATATATATATATATTATACAGCAGTTTATATTATAATAAAGAGGATTATAAAATGTTAAAAGAGTTTTTATGCCCACAAAGGAATATTTGCACCTCTAACATAAATGAAAATAAAAAGTGAAATCATAAAAAATATATGCATGAAAACATAAATAAAAAAAAAACACACATTCTCCTAAATTCTGTGGATATTGCATATTAAGTAGAATGCATGAAACAAGAATAAATTCTGTTGGCCATGATGGCAGTAACAAAAGCAATCAAAAGAGACAGCCCATTGAATTTAATGCCAACAACATATTTCTCAAAACACAATTGACATTTTATAGGAATAGAAGCTGGCATCCTTAAAAATCAACAATTCAATTAATATGAACTAATATAATAATATAAACTACAACTAAAGCAGAAACATGTGATTCAGTGTGCCTAAGTACAAACACAGATCACGTTTAACATAATTCACTCCAACTAGCACCGCCCCCACCAACAGACATGTCACATGAACAGCTGTGCGTGTGAGTTCATATTTTGAGCTAAGGTTAAAATAAGAAATTTTCTTCCTTTCCAAGCTCAACTGGGATTTACTTAGCCAGATTCAGATGCTAGATAGTCATAGTCATTGCTTTTGGGCTGCTATTGACTGTGTTGACTTGTTGAAGTAATATGAAGAAGTATTGACTGAACTGAAATGAAAACTATTGGTGATAACACCATTATTAGTTAGAATAAGTTTCTACAGAGCTGTAGAGATAAGCAGTAGTTATGCTTGCACATAGTAGTCTTAAAGGGAAATGGTCTGCTAGAAAAAGATCATTTGAGCAGAAGAAAGAGTTATTCTATTCTCAAATCATTGAACTTATTTATTCACTGGGACTCATCTTTATCTTACTTAGACTATATAAATATTGTTTTTTCTTCAAAGTAGCATCAATATCTACAGACATTGAATTCATCCAGGGTTATTTTTGTTGCTCAAGCAGAAAAAAAATGAAATGATTTATAATTTTACAATTAAAATTTAATGAAACAAAAATCAAACAAGACAATTATTTCTGTTCCCTTAACAATTAACATTAAATAAGACAGATGAAAACATGAAGAAATATGAAGATTTATAAAAAATTAACACTATGAGCAGAAGGTATGTATGAGCTTTAAGAAAGAAAGATGTAGAAAAAAATATGTATAAGCTCTTTTATATTAATTACCAATATGCAAAATCCTTAATTAACTATTTAAAATTCTAATTGGCAGCTGATTGCAAAGATGCCCTACAAACTGTTAACTGGGGCAAGGAATGGCTTGTTAATTTTAACACATCCAAAATGAAACTTCCCTCTATTAATCATCTGAGAGACTCCTTTCTGCCTTCCCTCAGCATGGCTGTTGTTAACCTCTTAGGCTAATATGAAGCCAAAAATTATATTAAACTCATTGTTAGGTCAGCCGCTAGGAAGGTTGGTTCACTGTGTCATGCTAGACGGCTTTTCTCTCCAATATCTATCTTACATATCTATAAGTCTACCATTCATACATGCATTGAATATTGCTGCCACATTCTTCTGCTATCTATTTAGAGATTCTTGATAAAATTCAAAGAAAAATGAGCAATATTATTAGTCATAACGTAGCATTTCAGCTTCAGTCACTTTCTCGATGCTGCTATGTGGCTTCCCTGTGCCTTTTCTATGAATAATTTCATAGTAATTGTTCTGATACACTTTCTAAGTTATTTGTTCACTACTTTGCTGTAGCCAGGTATTGAACTCATAATTCTTTGGTTCAAGTCACTGGAACTAACCAACACCTATATTCACTGGGCCATGTGTCCTGGAGTAGTTGAGTTAGAGGGAGAAAACTACATGACACATGGAATGAGAATGATATACCCCAGCAATTGAAATAAAGGGTTTGGTTTCAAATTCCTAGCACCTGAAGAAGGCCTGAGCACACACCAGCCGAAATGTTATGCATATGGCAATAAAGATGAGGACAACAGTCTGAACAATGTAAATCATGTATTTTTGTTCCTTGTTTTTTGTTTAAAATCTACATTGAAAACCAAAACTATTCTTTTTTTAAATTACCTTCAATTCTGTTATCTTCCAGATTAGCTCATCTTGTTTAACCAAATAGGTACAATATCTTGCCTGTCTTAATGTCTTCGATATCAATAATACAGGGAAAAGGTATGTTCCAGGTAGGAGATCCATTTAATGTGACTTTTTCATTGGTCTCGTCAGCTGATATTCTTTGTAACTTTCAGAGTCAGAATTTTCACCTGGTTAAGTTAGACATTTCCCTGGTTAAGTTAGACTCTCTTTATGTACCTAGTTAATGTGAGTATGTGTTGTTTTTAGCCTGTTCCCAGTATTCTCTTTTGTTAAGATCTATGTTAAGATTCCCAACCTCCTCAGTTTGTTTTGCCCTCTCTTTATCTTGACTAGGTCAGTCTGATTTTCCTATTATTTAGTTTTTATCCTTTCCCCCTCCATTAGCAAGTGTGCTACTTGATTCCACCACTTTTATTTATTTATTTATTTTTTTTTGTGGGATGGCCGGGTCTTACTAACATTTGTTTACTTTATTCTGAATGTTTTGTTATATTTTAGTTTGTTTTGGATATTCATCCTCTCCCCTTCCCATTTTTATATGACTATATTTTAAATATATTTTTATAAAATATTGTATAGAAAATAAAATTTTGATGTTATAGATTTTGTTCTCCTCAGCAAATATGTGGTATTATGATATATGAAGGATTAGGAGATGATAAATGAGTTCTTGTGGAAAATGAACATATTGTAATGAGTGATTGGGTCATGAATCTGATAAGTTAAGTCTAGGATAGAAAGTGTTGACCAGCCCCACCCACTCTCCTTTAGGCCATGTGCCAAAGTTATTGTATAAATGTACAATAATAAATATTAATTCGCTTCATCTCTTGGTTTCTGGTTAATAAGTACTTCTCTCCCCACTTTTCGTCTTCCAGCCTTACAAGTATTAAACTGTTTTAAATACTATCTACCTCCCTCCCATACAAGTTTTATTACTGTATGCACAACCACTTAATTACATATTCCCTACCACAAACCTTTTCTTGCTGGTAAATAATGCTTTTTTTTTTAGCAATAACTGTATTTATGCATTTTAAATATAAAAAAATTTCAATTATATGAATTTAATTTTTTTTTAAGTGAACATTGTAAAAGGTTTAAATTGCCTGTGAAAATTAATTTCTGTTTCTTGTTCACAGGAAATTCTTTAATGGCCAACCATTTAAAATATACATTATTTGGCTGTACTTTTGATAACCTTTATTTTTTGTGCAAAAGGAAATTAATTGTTCTCTAGTAGTGAGACTCTCGGATTTTGTATTTGATTGCACATAAAATCTGAGATTGCACACACGTATACTTTTTCATGAGCCAATAGAAAAAAAACTATATATATATACATTTATTCACTCACCAAAACAAAAACTTTTTTCATAAAACACTTGGTTTATCAAATTTTATCATATGCAGATGCATTTATTAACCAATCAAGAGTTAGAAAAAATTGATCTGATTCTATTCTAAAAACATCACAGAGACTTACAAGTTGTCTGACTAGATCCCAAGTCCAGACAACATGTATTTTCTCACTCACTCTCTTTCACATTGCATTAATTGATTCTCCTCTTTCCTCATTTACTTGTCAGCAACAAAAAAGAAAGAAACAAAACATCATTTCACTGACTACAATTGGACACAGCAAAACATAGACTTGTCATTTCTTCACAAATCCATTTCGTCTGACTTTAAGAAAACTGGACTCTAAAATGCATCAAGGAAAGCTTTATGAAAAACTTTCAAACAAACATTATTTCATAAATAACAAAAATTGATGTTAATTCTTGTAAAATAAATTTACATTTATTCATAGAAATGAGACCCTTTTATCTTTTTTTAATGTTTATTCAACCTTCTCTAATTCTTTCAGATGTGGTGTGCTTATGTTAGACACAAGGCCACTTCTTAAGCATAGCTGATGCTCTCTACAAGACATTCAAAACAGATTGCTTAACTGACTTTCTTGTTGATTTTAATTTAAATATAAAAATATCAACAAACCCATTGACCAGTTTTTACAAATAACAGGCTGTCTTCGATTCATGTCTGAAATGAGAGAATCGTTATTTGTTCAGGCTTTACAATGGAAATTTCTAATTCACAAAAACTAAAATTCCCAAATTATATTCCTTCTAATATAATTTGGATATGCTCACTATTACAATTTACCAGAGAGAAGGACAATTTTGATTTCAAACCAATGCAAAATCTCCTTTCTCTTCTTATTAATCAACTGCAATGAAATTCCACATTCCCAACATGGTATAAAAAATTAACTCAAATATTTTTTACATCAAATATCCAATCTATTCTCATTTTGCCTGGCTATATATATATATATATATATATATATATATATATATATATTCTTTTTTGCATCAGTATTCTTCACATTTTTTTATCTTCTTATAATGAATATTTATTTTTCTTTCATTTTTCTTTAAATATTTGTTCAGTTCTTTTTCACAACCTTCATCTTGCTTTCATTTTTTTAATCAGTTCTTATTCATCTTTCTCTGAAAGTTTTCCATTTTGCTAGCAATTCCTCTATATTTTCCTTTTTTTTTAGCAATTTCCCTTTACTTTCCTCATTCAGAATTTAATTCTTCATTACCTCAGATTTTGAAACCGTATTTCATTCGCTTTTCTTCATTAGTTATACTTTTTTATTCTATTATTCCACATTCATTTTTCTCCTGTCTTCGTATTTGAGAACATTTTCTTTTAGTTTTCAAAATTGTGCACTTCTCTCATTTTTTAGAACTTCCTTTTTCACCATTATTATTATCAGCAGCAGCATTGTTTATTTCTTTCTGTACTTTTTCAGTTGTTACCTTTGACGATGATACTTATTTTTCCAACTTATCTCCTTCCCTTCCTTACTTTTTCTCTCTGTTACTTTCTCCGTGCATTTAATTTTTCCTTCCTTACATATGACTTTTTTCCTATTTCTCTTTACCTCATTTGTTTTGTTTTGTTTATCATTCTGTTCTTAATACGTTTCCCTTTCATAACATATTGAGAAAATCCATCTCAACTGGTAAATTCCCAATGCAACGCAACGGAAAAATATTCAATGAAAAAAAAAAAAGACAACTGCTGTCTTATTGTTTACTCAAGAAATAAATTAAATCAATTTAGAAGATTAATAAACCTTGACACAAATAGCAAAAATACACTAAATACAAATGATGGCAATCTTCAGGTTATTAGAAAAGGCATTGACCTCAAAATGAGTTTTGTCGATAATAAAAAATAAAATAGGATTTTTAGAACAAAGTGTTATTGAATTGAAGATAGCTTGAATAAGTGGGATTTACAAAGGTTTAATGGCATATGAGAGATGAAAGATTTTACCTACCTAACAATTATTTTTGATGAATGTATTGTAAGTAAAGACTTGTGCCAAAAAATATTTAAAAAACGAGACTTTCAAAATAAAAATAGATTTAAATTCCTTATGAATAGAACTGAAGAAATTATTAGATCATTAGACTTTAACATGTACAAAAATACCGTATGAATTGAATTAATTTTGGGTTCACTCCAGTCCAGAATTATGCTAGATATTAAAACTAAAATACACAAGTAGTACTTTCATCAACTGCAAGAAATTCTATCTAAGATTTTGTTTACACACACACACACACACACACACACACACACACACACACACACACACACACACACATATATACATACATTTGGTTTAACAAAAGTTCTTAGCTTTATTCATTTTTTTTATTTTTAGTTCAAAGAATTTTATTTGTTTCCAGGCAGAATTCGAACATAAATTGTTTTACACCTTAATATTATGGGCTTTCATATGACATTATTAAAGAATCTTTTGTATTTGTATCTACAAATTGTTACATGTATTATGTTTGTTTGGCTTTTTAGTATCATGTCTTCATGTATGTATATATATTAAACAGTTGTTGGTTAGATCTAAAGTACATTTAAATTAAACCAATAAATAGTTCTATTAGAAAATGCTTAATACATGTTCCAAGGAAAATGAAACTTTAACATGTAGAGCTTTCAGATATTTGAGTTGGAGAGATCAGCCAATTATGGTGCCATTTTGACCTTTTCAGTTTTGTTAGGCGATTGTATACAAATCATCTAACGAAACCAAAAAGCTCAAAACCATGGTAGCGTAACTAGCTGATCTCCCCAAATTATATATATATATATATATATATATATATGTAAAATCAGAGATGCATTGTCAGCCCTGGTTCTGACAATGCATATCTTGAATATCTGCTCTATAAATTAACTTTACATTGAGCTCTCTATTGGATCAGTTTTAATATTTAAATGATATTACTAGGAACCTCTCAGATTATTTATTAATCTTATCTTGGATTTTTTACTGCTATCTATCTTACACTCTCACACCCTGATTGAGTACACTGGAAGAATGGTAGACTTTGTAAAAACAGTAGCTACTCAAGCATCTATGCATCGTTCATTCATTAATGAATTAGAACACTCTCAGCTACTGGCATGTGTATACATTGTATATTGTGAATACCAATCACATTATGAAAACATTGACCCAAATAATAAAATCTCACATTATAATAATATTATCAAATTAAGTTCTTATCTTATTTTAAAACAACTAAAAACATTTTAATGGTTGACAAAATTTTATTGTATAAAACACAGTTACATATTTATCATTTACACAACCTGAGCTTATTGATAACATTCTTTTTAATAGGAGCCATTATTTAATGCCAGTAATCAAACAGGCTTTGT
The DNA here is from genome assembly GCA_037127315.1 of Ascarosepion bandense. Taxonomy (NCBI): domain Eukaryota; kingdom Metazoa; phylum Mollusca; class Cephalopoda; order Sepiida; family Sepiidae; genus Ascarosepion; species Ascarosepion bandense. The sequence goes on from JBBBDQ010001333.1 coordinate 1,864,008, forward strand.
GTTACCATAACAATAGACTATCTCATTAAGAAGACTAATTTACTAAAGCACTAACTTTCTTTTTGTTTTTGTTTCATGTTAGCTATCTTTGGATATTATATAAGCACACAAGAGATACTCTTTCATTGGCCTGAATGTGGCTTAAGATGCATAATGCTCTTCCCATTGCTGGAACACATTACCTATCATCTAACAGTGCTTACATCTACTGTTTGATATCTATAAACAGCTAACAAGTATTAATACATGTCAATAGGTTCAATTTTTTCAACATGAATGAATTTAAGGATATAACTCTCCTTTGCATGTTCTTTGACAGATTACTACTCAGCTTTTTAATGGTATAAGGGTGTTAAATTTATGGACTATTTGGCAGCAACCTCTATTGTTATGGAACTATATCAGATGCCAAAAATTTAAAGTTAAGACCCATGTATCTTCAGTGTTCCTTAATACAGAATTGTAACTAGCATTTATATTTTGTTCTTGTTTCTCTCTTTTAAGCAAAATCTCACCAGCCACACTGGGCAGCTAAGATTGGTGTTCCTACCAGAAAGCTACTGTGGCACAAGTAGGTGAAGAAAGGAATGGGTCACAACATAATCTTTGCTGCCTGAGCCAGAGAAAATACCTATACTAACCAATATCTGTTATAAAAGTGTTTGTAATTGATATCTTCTTCTTCATGTGCTATGTTCCTTCAGGACATGGGCAATCATGGACTTCCACTTGGCCTTGTCTCTTGTCACTCTCCATATTTTTCCTCTTGGTATCTCTCCCAAACTTCTCTTCACCATCCATTTGCTCAAGCCTATCAAATATCTCTTGCACTGCTTTCTCCTGTCTCTCTTTCCTTTTATCCATTCTTTGAGTATTAGGCCCTTTTTTTCAGGAACTTCACTTGTCTCTTCCTGATGTGAAGTATGAATTTTCTTCTCTTTTGCATCCTATCCAACAGCTCATCATTGCTCATGTGCCCAGTCCATGGTATCCTCATCATCCTTCTGTAGAACCACATTTTTGCTGCCTCAAACCTCTCCTTCATCTTTGGAGAAATCATATAACATTCACTTTAATCACATACCAGTCCAGCACTCTGTTCTTTGTTTCCAATGAGATGTTCCTATCTTTCAGTACTCTGGTTAGCTTTTGAAATGCATCCTTGTTGATGCCAATGTGTCTTTGGATCTTAATGTTGCACTTTCCTTCCTCTGTCAGAATGCTTTCCAGGCATTTAAATTTCTTTACTTGTTTTATTTTAGTTTCTCCAACCTGTTGTTGGCATTTTGGGGTCTTCTTTTAGCTGATAACCATACATTCAGTTTCCTTGAAGTTTATGCTCAGTTCTTTCTTCTTGCTTTCTCTTGCTACCTTCTGTAGAAGATCTTGTATTTTCTTTTTGGTGTCTGCTATCAACACCATTGTCATTCGCATATTTTACATTGTTGAGATTGTGGCCACTAGTGACGAATCCTGGCTGGGATTTTATTTCTTTCAGAATTGTTTTGCTGTATAAGTTGAATAGATTCTGTGAAAAAACACATCCTTGTCTTACACCCCTTTCTATTTTTGTATACTTGCTGAATTCATTTCCTATCTGTATGCAAGCAGTTTGCTGCCAAAATAGGTTCTTCATTATCCTGATGTCTTTCCGAAAATGTCAAGGTTGCCGAGCATCCCAAATAAGTCTTTATCAAATGCCTTGGCATAGTCTATAAAGCATAGATGAAGATCCTTTTGCATTTGTATTGCTCTTTCAGATAGCATGAATATCGCATTCCTCATTCTGATATCTTTAACAAAGCTACACTGTTCTTACCCTATCTTTGAGCTGATTCTGTTGCACACTCTGTTCATCAGAATCCAGATGATATGTTTTGTCATGTGACTCTTTAAGCTGATTGTTTGGTAGAGTTCACAATTCTTTGCACCTGGCTTCTTAGGTAGTGCTATGAAAATTGATCTGCTTAGGTCCTTCAGTATATTGCCACTGTTGTAGATTTTGCTTATTATTTCTGTGATCTTGTCTATGCCAAAGCCATCTAAGGACATCAGTATATCTATTACAATACCGTTGGGTCCTGCTGCTTAGTTTTTGTTCAATTTGGCCAATGCCAATTCCATTTCAGTTTTCAATATTTCTGGTCTGTCTGTATTTTTGTGTATTGCCGGTTGCTCACTCTTGTTGTGAAAGAGATTTCTAATATACTTGACTCATCTCGGAAGTATGTTTTTACTAGTATGAGTGTTTTGTCTTTTGCTTTTATACATCCTGTTGCTGAGCAGGTCTTTTGTCCTGTTAGTTCCTTTATTTGTTTATGCACATCTCCTTTATTTGTCATGCTCAGACTTTCTATGTTGAAACTTGACATTATATCAATGGAAGATGAGAAATGGCATTGCATATAAATCTTTGAAGATTGTAGCTATCAGGGAAGCAAGTAAATGGAAGGAAGTTTCACAGATGGGAAGTGTGAGAAAAAAAATCTGTTTGAGTAGAAGTAGTGGTTACATTTAAGTATTTCAGTGGTAAAATTACAGAACCTAGTTGCCAATTGAGTAACATGTTTGAATTCAAATGGATGAGGCTCCAAGGAAGCAAGCTCATCAGTGCAGTTGCCATGAAAATATTTGTAGAAAAGACAGAGGAAAGCCAAATCACGGTGCTGAGAAAGTGACTGAAGTTGAGATGCCAAGTCAGGATCAATTACATTGCAGATTCTTCTTTGGATTTGTTGAAAACTTTGAGATAAATAGCAGGAGCACCCAATCAAATATGGCAACAGTATCCAATGCATGGATGGATGGTAGATTTATAAATGTGTAAGACAGATTCTGACAAGAAAAACTTGCCAGCCCAACACAGGGACCTGACCTTCCTAGCAGTAGATATAGCTATATATTCAATGTAGTCATTCAATTTGAGGTTCACTAAGAGAGTAAGGCTGAGGAGGTACAGTGTATTGCTTTCTGAGAAACTAGTGTGATCCATACTGATGGAAGGTTGGAGAGTTCGTCTATAGTGGTTAAATAAGAGGTGCAGTGTGTTGCTTTCAAGGAGACTTACTTCAGCCATGCTGATGACTGGCAGGACATTTTCTGTATGGTAGTTAAAGGAGATTTGTTTGTTTTGGAGGCATTAAAATTTACATTTCCTGTCTCAGTTAACCCCTGATTTGAGGTACTTTTTAAGAGCACCAGCAGCTATGTTTACTATGTCAACTATGACAGATTTGCTATTGAGACAAGAATAAATGGTGGTATCAGCTTCATAGATGCCTACTTGGAAATTGATGACATCAAGAAGAGTTAGTGTTTTGATAGACACCCGTATTCATGTAAAATGATATGGAAGCTTGGCCATTCAAAACGACCTTTATTTCACAATTCGATAGGAGCAATTGGATTAAATCGTTCAGAAATACCATGGCCCTGGAGCTTTCACAGAAGGCAAGCATGCCAAACCTTGTCATATATATATATATATATATATATATATATATATATATATATATATATATATAGTATTGAGTTGTTATAACATTTAGTGTCAAGCTTGTTTTTTCAGTAGTTTTACTGATAAAATGTATTTTGGCAAGCAAGTTTTTTATAGTAAAGTGCTCAATAACAGGATGGAGATAAAGCATTGACAAGCACCAAACAGTTTGTCAATTTAACTGAACAGGTTCATGCCAACTTTGAAGTTATGATGTTCTCACTTATCAGGGCTGGTTTGCAGTTAATCCCACTATTTTCTTGTTTATATAGAGCATAATGTGATTTTTGTAGGAGGGGTCTTGTTTGTGATTGGTTGATTTTCTTTTCTTTTTTATTATTTTTCCTTTTTATCTTTATTTTTATTGTGCAAGTGTTTGATTTACTTTCATTTTTATTGCTTATTATTTGTTTAGTGTACAAGTGAATGGATGTTTGCTTAATTGCTTTATATTGGTTTTTATAGTTTGGGTTGGCCCCTTTTATTGCATTGAACTCTTTTATTGGCGTGACCTTTTTTCTTACCTTGATGGTATGTTTTGCTGCATGATTATTTATTATCTCTGGGCCATGGTTAGGTGTTTGTGTTTTTGTGTATATTTATATTTGTGTAATAAATATTCTGAATGTATCTTAATCTCTATAAAACAGAGTAAGTAATAAAGATTGAGAAATTTTGTTAGAAAAATGTAAGACGGCTGAGATTAATTTGGCTTTGTCTGCTGTGAAATCATTTGTATTTGAGCAATTGATGGCTTCCTTAAGTTGTTAGGAGTCACAGGTTCAAGTCCTGCCAAATGACACACATTTTACAAACGAAATTTCTCAAAAATATTTAGGCTGGTATAAATATACTGTTTCATTAAAAAACAGAATATCTACTCAAATATGAATATCTATTCAAATTAATGCTCAAACAAATAAATTAAATATATTAGTTTTTAATCCATTTTGCTAATCTCTGGAACTTTCCATAACATTGTCTGTTTACATTTCTTTATATTACAATACAGAGCAGAGATGAATATTTACAAGGAATTGAAAATTTGTGTTCATAAGGCTTAATTTGGCTTCATCTACTGGGAAATCATTTGTGGTCAAGTAATTAAGACACATCAGATCAATTGATGGCTTACTCTATTTTGTTAGATTCACACATCTTTTAACAAAATTTCTCAAAAATACTCAGTTATAAGTAAAGTAAAGTTATATATATAAATATACTGTTTAATTAAAAAACAGAATATCTACTCAAAAACAAGTATCTATTTAAAATAATGTTCAAAAAAATAAATTAAAGCAGAATAAGTAATGAATATTCTGAATGCATCCTAATCCTATAAATCTTTCCTATAAAAGTACACTTTTGTCACTGCATTGTGTATATGAAAATAAAGGAGGACAAACATTTTAAAATGTTAGATTATATGTTTGCATGAGTCAGGAATCCATTTTTTGACCATGCAGAGACACAAATTTTACTATACTATCAAAACAGAAATATTGAAAAAGAAAAAATATATATATAAATAATACAATTGAGATCCTCAGTACAAAAAGGTAGTTTCCGCCATGTATGTATCAGTTAAGCATAATGCTGTATCCTACTTTGTTTGCATGTGCTTTACCTACAATTATGTTGATGTTAATCCTATTATATTTTAATAAACAAGCTTTCAAAAAGTTATATCGCAGTTGGTAAAATATTTGATAAATATCTCAACTTGTCAATTCAAAATATTGTCATAAAGTTAGATATATCTATCTAACTTTATGACAATCAACAGATCAAGAGTGATAGCATTCAGTTGCCCAAATCAATATACGACATTGTAGACGGATGTTACACTTGGAAGTAAATCATGAGTCAAAGAGAAAATTTTAAAAAAATTAAAAATTACATTGATATGTACTTTTGTAAATATTAAGAATTGATATAAACATACAAAAATCTATCTTATTTAAATGTTATATTTAGTGAATAAAATATGTATATGAATTGACTGAAATGTTTTTAATAACAGTGTAAACTTATATCTACTGATCTGTGTGAAAATATGTACTTAAGTGCATTGAGTGTATATGCACATACATATATAATTCACTCTCTTCTTTTTCTTCTTCTTTAGTCACTAGTACCAGTAGCTTTCTTGTATAATACCAACCTTACAAATCATCCAACTTTCTTTTCCTCCTTGATTGATACCGATATGCCATTTCAATAGGGTTGATTTGAGTTTCCAAAAATCTTACAATATTGGAAGTGATGGCAAAGTCTAATGTGGACCCATCTCTGTACGTTGTGTATCACCGAAAAAATTGTAATTCCTGTTTACGGCTGTGGTAAGTTTTATCTCTTTGTGCCCAAGGACAATGTTGGGAACCAGGGCTGTGATAGGAACTCCTTTAATAAAAGTATACATTGTTGATATCTCTAATAACAAGTTAATTGAATATAAGGAAAGACTGAATAAAGTGTCTAAAGAAGCTCTCCCCTTACCAGATAGTGATTTGAGAAATCTAGTAATACTATCTATAAAATAGTGGGAGCAAGGATGCATGTCATGCATGTGTCTGTGTGTTTGCTCCAACCACTAAAAATGTGGATATGTTCTTGTGACACAGCCAGAACAAATCTGACTTCTCTCCTTGTTGGATCCAACTCAGACCTTTTTATATAGATGACTCTTCCCTAAAATTTGATATTGATATATCAGATTTCTCCACCCTGACTGTCTTAATCTTAGGATATCTGTTAATAACCATATAGTATTCTTTGTTTTTAGAATTTTCTGTCCTTTCTTTAAAGATAATGATATTTTAGGGTAGACAGCATCAACATAAACAAACCCCAAGTTTGAGAATTACGTATGACCCAGATGCTGCCTGTAAAAGAATTTGGGTCATAATTTTCTGTAATAATATATGTGTTTTAAACAGATAATTTGATGGTAAACAAACCTTTAAATTTAATTTCTCAGGACAAACAAATTTAGACAATGTTAATTGTGTCTTATTGTTGGAAAATTGATTGGGTGGGGGAACCTTGGTTTTGCTCAATTTTGCTGAAGTTTAGCTAGTTAAGTCTGGATTTGATTCTTTTTAGGATTGATGTTAAATTCTACTGTTTAAAACACAATTCTTAACCTGTTTCTTTTGCATTTTTTCTCAACTATTCAACATACTTTCCTGAGAAATATAATTATTATCTAATTAGTACCTCAAAATCACCAACTTCTAATTTCATGAATACAAATGAATATGCATATATATTCAGTTGTATTCATGAAATATGTTATTAAGATTCATGTTTCTAGTGCAGCTTATTAATGATAAATGTACACACCTTCACAATCCATGTACATGAATTTATATATTTATGTATGCAATTTAACTAGTATGTATACATGGTAGGAAACTCTTGTGGAATCTACCAATTAATGATACCTCCAGGTATAATATAGTGAATCATTCATTGAGATTTTATGAAAGAAATCAAAGGATAGGGAAAAGAAAGACTGAGTCTAGTTTATCAGGCACACCATGCATAAAATTGATCACTTTTGATTACAATAAATTAGATAAGATAGATGAATAATAGACTGAGATACAGTGCATGGTAAAAATACTCCACACATAATGGTAAGACATTACCTAGATAAAGACACCATTGTTACTAATGTCTTACCATTATGTGGGATGTATTTCTGCTGAACTCTGTGTGTGTATATATATATATAGTGTATCAAGGCAGCAGATAATTTTCTAAACATGTACTGTTAAATATAAGAGACAATGAATGTCTATTATTTTTAATCATGAGCCGTTCTAAACATCGTATTTTGGCTTTAATTTCAGGTGAAAATAAAGACAAAAATTCTCCAACATTTGAATAATTTTTTATTAAGTTGGTTCTAAGCTTATCCAAATGTTGAACAATTTTTGTCTTTATTTTCACCTGAAATTAAAGCCAAAATACAATGTTTAGAAAGGCTCATGATTAACAATAACAGACATTCATTGTCTCTTATATTTAACAGTATATGTTTAGAAAATATATATATATATATATATATATATATATATAGTCATCTGCAGACAGATATGTTTTGCTGTACCACAGCTCATCAGTACGGTTATATAGTGGCTTATGTTGAATAGTGAGCACCCAGGAAAATTTAAATTATTGCAACTCTTTAGCCATGAATTGTTGTAATTTCTAGTTTCCTAGGTATTTTTGTATCTGTTTATATATTCACCCCACTCACATCACACAAAATTATCCAAACAATTGTTTGTCTTGAGCACTTTCAGCTAAATTATTAACCAACAATGCCATTGTCAAATGTTCTACATATCTGAGCACTTTTGGCTATTCTATTATTATCAAGGATGTTTTTTACTTTTTATTGTTAACTGAATGTGAAGACTTTTTTATGTTTCCAGAGCAGCGAGAATGTTTTTATTTTCCAATTTTTACACACTTTATGTCCAGAAAAGCAAACACTTGTACGACCACAAGAAAAATCAAATAAAAAGCTTTATTGCAGTATCTTGTCAGTTATCTTTAATGAAACTTTTGTGTGTGTGTGTGTGTGTGTATCCATCACACACACACACACACACACACACACACACACACACACACACACACACACACACACATATATACAATGCATTAATATGCAGGTGCAATTCCTTAAGTATAATTGAATATACATGAGTTATTCTGAAGTAATGCTTCCCATTTTTGCACGCAACATCAGAAGTGTATATTTGGTAGTATAGCAGTAGCCATTAAATTGGTAGTATAGCAGTAGCCATTAAATTGGTAGTATAGCAGTAGCCATTAAATATTACCACCAATAACCCATAATTTGTTTTTGTTTTGTTACAATTAGTGGTTTGGCAAAATAGCATCTGACATTAAACTGAATATGAAACAGTTGCATAACTGAATTCATTTATGTAGAAAAAATTGCACCCATTGACATTCATCAATGCATGTTGAATGTTTATGGAAACCAATTAGTGAATGGGAGAAAAGTTAAGCATTTGTTAAAGCATTTCAGTAATGGCAACTCTGTGTATATCAAGTTACATTCTGGGTGGCCATGCACAGCTGTCACCCTATAAGATCAGTTTATCAATATAGATTTCCAGATTATGACCAGAGAACTCTGTACAGAAATGAATGTCAACTTTCATGCACTAGAAACAAGGGTGGTAAAATTGAGATATTGCAAAGTTTATACCAGATGGGTCACACAGACAAAAATATGATTCATAGTTGCCATTTTGAAGTCACCCTTTTATAGTCACTGTTCTATAAACAAAAATTGCAATATTTTATATTTGAGCAATGATCACAATTTTTAAATTACTCTTAGAGACATTGCATATAATTTATTATATATATATATATATATATATATATATATATCGACTTTGTTATATAAATAATGATTCTATTTTTGAATGTTGTGTTCTATTTTTATTATTCAGATAGATGATATATAATTTAATACTACTGAATAATGATTTCTTTTAATTGTTTTAGTATCAGACAGCCATAAAATTAGATCAGCAAAATGAAAATATTAAAATTAAGTTCCAGCAGAAAAGTATAGTGATGCTCTAAAATAAAACATTTTAAATCTAAAAACATTACTCAAAAAATTTAACAATTTTCTTTTACATCTTTTTACACTTAAGGAAAAAAATTGCTTTGTTTTAATATAATATTCTTCTAAGTCAACCTTTTTATTTGAAAGGATTATTATATTTAAAAATTGAAATTTAAACAATTTTTAATAAAGATATTTTAAAAAATAGACAATTTTAGAACATAAAATTTAAATCTACTTTAGAGGGAATTATTTTTAAAAGAATTTCTTTTACTTGACACCACTGTGCAGCTGCAAAGCATCCAAAGCATGCTACTAAAACTCATTTTTTGATAATATTTGACTGTGAAATGTCAACTACAAAAAATCGGCCGTGAAGTGTTCCAAACTAACCCCTCGTAGATACTCAGACAAAAACAACTGAAAAAACGTCTGTCAAGAATTGATGAATAAATATGAGACTAAAGATGACAGTTTCTTGTGCAACATCATCACTAGTGTCACCACTTTGAGCATCACAGGCAAAGTGATGATCATTGTCTTTTAGGATATGAAAAGTTTAAACCACCAGCATTTCTTGGAACCTGATGAAACCATCAACTGTGACCATTAAATTATGATATTGACTAAGCTGAAAGATTGAATTTCCAGGTTCAAGCCAGAGAGGCGGACGAATTCTTGCATGTGAAACAATGCCAAATCCCAAACTAATTAGAATCCCTTTTACAAATTTTGACTACACTATTCTACCAATTTATATATTTACAATTTTAATAACAACAAAAATATTATACATAATCTTGTTAGATTGTTTATTTATAAAATGATTACAAGATTATAAAAATATGTGAACCAACTACAATGCAATATTTAACATTTTATAAAGAAATATGAAAACAAACCTTTTTATTAAAAATGTCTGAAATATAAAACCAGAAAATTTACATAAACCTTATTTTTTCGGACATTATACATTTTCTTCTCAGATTATTTTGAATCTAAGATGAATTCTTTTAATTTTCTAAATTTATTTTATGTTTCTTGATAATCATAATCAGGGATGCCTAACCAATAGAAATAAGTCAGTTAAGTGCCATACATGATACACGCTTGGGTGATCATGTCTCGAAAGAGACATGACTGACTGGGCAGAAGATTATCCCGCAGTAGGTTGCCATTGCTTTCTGCGGTAGACTGGTTGCCGACCAAAGCTATAGAACCCAATCTGTCCTGTTATTTAACCCATAACTGGAAGGAATGGGCAGATTAATACCTTTCCCAAGGGTATTTGTGCATAAGTGAATGCAATGAATTCAGCTGGAATTCGAACTCAGCTCCCCGATTTCTCATTCCGAGCCGATATCCAATGCACCACAACAATACCCAGTACAAATTAGACATTATATAATTAAACACAAGGAAAATCTTGTCCCATTCAATAAATAAGAAGATATTCACTTTTATATTGAGTGTTTGTGTTCTTGCCTAAAATGTTAAATTTAAAGAATGTTTGGTTCAGAGGAAGCAATGCTTTCAATCTATTTTAGTGAATTTATATGGCAAAAGCAAATGAAATATATGCCAAGAAAATGCATTTTTACTAAGTTTATAATTAATTTTTCATTGTTATATGTTTATTTAAACTTTCTTGTTCAGGCATTTTATAAATTTATGAATAAAAAAATTCTCTTTTCATATTTATTTCTTCATAAAATGTAAAATAATTTTTATAATTGATTTTTGGAATTAGGACAATACCATTTGGTACCCTACAGTCTCACATATTTTATAAATTTTCAGCAGGTAAGTGCTTGTGCTTGATAGCACCAAGATACATTCTTGACATGAAATAAATAGGCTTCTTCTTTTATATGCTGTGTCCCTTCAAGACATAGGTGATCATGTCTCCCCTACTGTTTGTAGTTCTTTACAACTTTTCTCTTGTTATTTCTTCCAAACCTCCTTCTGTCATCCACTTGCTTAAGCCCATCAAGTATGTCACACATTACTTTCCTCTGTCTCTTTCTCTCTACTCGTCCTGTGAGTATCAGATTCTCCAAGCCATCCTTCCTCATTGTGTGTCTGAGAAACTTCAGCTGTCTCTTTCTGATGTTAAGTATAAATTTCCTTTTCATTTTCATCCTCTTCAAAACCTCATCATTGCTCACATGTTTGGTCCATGGTATCCTCAACATCCTTCTGTAGAACCACATTTCTGTAGCTTCAAGTCTATCCTTCATTTTTGTCAAGCATTTGCTGCCATATAGAAGGACAGACATCCCATAACAGTTCAGTACTCTTTTCTTTGTTTCCAATGAAATTTTTCCTTTCTCTCAATACTCTGCTTAGCTTTTGGAAAGCTCTTTGACCATGCCAATACTGCTTCGGATATCAGTGTCGCACTTTCTGTATCTGTTCCCAAGTATCTAAATTTCTGTGCCTGCTTGATTTTAGTATCCCTGGCTCATAGTTGGTATTTTGGGCTCCTCTTTTTTTGCTGAGACCATGCATTCTGTTTTCTTGTATTTTATGTTTAGTCCTTTCTTCTTGCTTTCTTTTGCTACCTTCTGTAGAAAGTCTTATAGTTTCCTTTCTGTATCTGGTATCAGCACTGTGTCAGCTGTGTATCATATATTGTTACAACTGTGGCTGCCAATGATGAATTCTGCCAGGACTACAAGTTCTCTCAGATTGGTCTCACTATTTCAGTTGAATGAGGAGACACATCCTTGTTCTCAGAATAGGAAAATTACCTAAATGAAGAAGATTGTAAATTATTTCCTATGCATCTCTACTGGAAAATTTTGTACCCTGCATTTGTACTGTAATTTAGTTGCAATATATTTTCAATGATTTTGGAAAATTATTCATAATGTGATTTTCCTACCATTCATTTACATGGTACTTTTTGTGGAGAGTTATATATCAAAGGTAATTCAGTTGCAATTACATTGTATAGAAATTACTCCAAATGCATCTTTACAGTAGTTAAAAATTAAAATAACATTGCAGAAAAGAGTAAACTTGTGATTTGCTATGAGATATCTAAATTGTTTACAAACATGTTCTCAATAATAAAATTTAGCACCTTTGGTTTTGTTAAAACTTTTAAATTAAACAAATGGCAAATATGTAATTTAATTTTATTTCAGAATAAACCATAGACAAACTAGTTAAGAACAAGCAATTTCCTATAGAGACCTGACATTTCACAGGTATAGCATGGAAAACATATTAATCAAAGGAAAGTTTTTTGTGTGTGCATGCCCCCCCCCCCCCCCACACACACACAATGAATGAGAGAGCTAGAAAGAGGTATCGATATGTATATATGTAATGGCAGGAGTTCCACACAAGCCCAACATCTGCAAGTTAAGTACCAAAGTCTCTCAGTCAAATAAACTGATAGAAAAGTGATATTGCACAGCCTACACGGTGATGTTCCATTGACAGAACACTTAATGGAAGGACCATATCCATTTACAAATTGACTAAAATGCCTCTTCACTTCTCTTCTATTATTTTAGAGATATATACATCACTATAACCAACAATATTAATAAACAGATACTTGATCTCTCGACAATTTTTAATTGATGCCAGACAAGGTCATATTGATTACAAGCAAATAATTTGTATGGATCTGAGCTGCCTGATTATCAATCATTTTCTTCTATTTACCTATTTTACCTTTTCTATTTTATTTACCTTTTGTTCATGCATTTACTTTTATAAAGAGTGCTCGATACAAATGTAGAGCATTATACTGTAATGGTTGTTACAATGTTTTTAAATTCATAGTATCACTACACAAAAAATTTCTCATGTTTCGAAGTCAGCCCACTATGTTTTTGGCTTCATCCTCAGGTGATTTTTTAAGAAATGAGCTATATATATATATATAAATTTAGAAACCTCTTTACTCACTTTCTTCATGCTGTACTAAAAAACCTGATAGTCCTCAAAATTGTTAGCGGATATTTTGACTATAATAAACTCTATGACCTCATAACAGATAAGTGAGTAAATAAAAGAAGATAAAAAATAATCAGATGGTCATTCCAAAATACAAGTAAAGGTGCCAAGCACCAACAATAAAACATGAGAATTATTTCAACTCCAAAACACAGATAATTACACATGGCATCTCTTCACTCATAATAAAATCTTACTCAACTAATCACTGACTTTTTTCTTTCTCTTCTCTTCTTGACAATATAACCAACCAATTCTTCAAGTCCTACAACCAAAAAATACTTTTAGATTCAAATTCAGATCAAAAACAAAAAATTTGCAAGAGAAAAGAAAACCACTAATACTGGTAATAAATAATGGTAATAAATTAGCATTCATTGACTAATCAATTAACACTTTTGATTGAAATTCATGAAATCTTTCTCTGAAAACAGTTTTAAAAAAAATTAGACTTACCAAATCAACTGTTATTGTTATTTATAGTAATGATAGGATTGTGTTTAACATAGTCAACATGTTGATTGCATCATTATTTTTCCATCTGGTTACATGTGCTACCCATTTTGATGTTCTGACATTATAATTGGGACATGTAGAAGAGGTAATCAGACGCAGAAGAAAAAAAGAAGAGATACTTGACATGATGCAAAGTCAACAGAAAATGATGCCAAGACATGGAATGGAAGACAGGAAACTATACAAAAGAAATAAGGAACAAATGCAGACAGGCTAAAGAGGCATGGCTCAAAAACAAATGTGCAAAAGTAGAGAGATTGAACAGCACTAATAAAGCAGACATGCATAAAGAAATAAGAGAATTGACAGGACAAAATGTGCTCCTCAACAGGATGCATAAAATCCAAGGATGGAACAATAATATTGGAGAAAGAGGAAATACTCCAGTGATGGAAAGAATATATAAAAGATCTTTTCCACAACAAGAGAGAGCAACCAATAATACACAAAGATGAGGACAGAGTGGAAATATTAAAGTCCCAAGTGGAAGCTGCAATGGCCAAACTGAACAGAAACAAAGCAGCTGGCCCAGACGGCATTGTAATAGAGCTGCTGATAGCCCGGGAAGAATTCGGCATAGAGAAAATTACAGAAATAATAAATTAAATTTATAATAGTGGTTTAATACCAGATGACCTAAGCAAGTCAATTTTCATAGCACTGCCTAAGAAGCCTGGTGCAGACGAGTGCGAACCCTACTGAACTATCAGCTTAATGACTCATATCACAAAAAAGATAATCTGAATCTTGATGCAGAATCAGGCCAAAGATAGGACAGGAACAGTGCAGGCTCCTCAAAGGCACTGGAACAAGGAACGCCATATTTATGATTAGGATGCTCTGTGAAAGGGCAATACAAATGAAGAAGGACTTGTACCCATGTTTTATTGATTATGCGAAGGCATTCGACAAAATACGTCAGAAAGAATTGATGGAGATGCTCAGCAGCCTTGACATATTTGGGAAAGATATAAGAGTGATTAAGAATCTCTACTGGCAGCAAACTGCCTGCATATAGACAGGTAATGAGTGAGCAGATACACAAAGATAGAAAGGGGCATAAGTCAAGCGTGTGTCTTTTCACCGGATCTGTTCAACTTGTACAGCAAGACTATTTTGAGGACCCTAGATGTTATGCCAGGATTTGTAATCAGAGGCCACAATTTGAATAACATACGGTACACAGACAATACAGTACTGATTGCAGACACAGAAAGGAAACTACAAGACCTCCTACAGAAGGTAGCTGAAGAGAGTGACAAAAAGGACTACAAATAAACTGCAAGAAAACCAAATACATGGTCATCAGCAAAAAGAGCAGCCCAAAATGTCAAATACAGTAAATGTAAATAAAGTATGAAGAGACAGGAAACTTTCACTCGAAACAAAGAATAGAGTACTAGATTGCTATGTGATGTCATTTTTTCAATACGTTAGTGAATGCTGGACAATATCATCAAAGATGAAGGAAAAACTTGAAGCAGCTGAAATGTGGTTCTTCAGAAGGATCCTCCAGATAGAGGGAAAAAAGAGACAGAGGAAAACAGTAGATAACATATTTGAAGGGCCTGAGCAGGTGGATGACAGAACAGAGGTTGCATGGTGTCACATGAAAAAGTGTGCTCAGAGCCACCAGGAATAGGGAGATGTAGAAGGCCATGATCACCAACTTCCTAAAAGGACAAGGCACAAGAAGAAGAAGACGAAGAAGAAGAAAAAGAGGAGGTGATTTTTATTTCGATCTCAAATGTTTCTATTTTACAATTGGTGGATAGGATTTTTGAAATGACACCCACTTGACCAAAGAGGAAGAATAAATGAAAGAAAGCATTTAGTGTCAAGTGACAACAAACCGGGCATCATTCTGGTTGTTGGTCTGTATTAAGTCAGACTTGGGAGCAGAGGAGTAGGTTCTTGTCCTCCTTTGGTGGTGGACAGACTGTTCTTTGTATAATTCCATTGTGCTCCACACATCAAGATATATAGATTCTCAGAGAGTTGGCAGGGCGAAGAATTGTGCTGTTGACAGAAATCAGCTCCAGGTATCACTTACCTACCACTCAAATTGAGCAATCAAAGCTCTGGATAAAAAGAGCCTTTTATAATATTGGAAAATGGATTTGTTTGATCATTTCTTGATATACTGCAAGTTTTCATCTTTGTTACTTTGTCAACATGTAGCAGGCTTTTTCCATTTTCAGTGCACACTGATGTGAACAAGAATCAAAATATAACATACAATCATTGACTGATTGATGGAAAGATGAGTGTTGGTCACATATGTTTACACTCGCTGCTGGACGTTTTCAAGTGATGTGATTTCTGTTTTTTGATAAAGATCATTGTGACTTTGCATTATTATTCAGTTTAGTAAAGGATTTTTTTAAAAGTTCACAATATTCAGCTTCTTGAAACCGTTTTTAATCATTGATCTGAGAATCTATGAAAGAATAATAATATACAAGTGTGTAAGAGATTCTCTTGATTAATGCATTTTTGATTAGTGCACTAAATTTTTATAGGATGTGCGTTGTGGTACAGTGGATATCGGCTCGGAACGAGAAACCAGGGAGCCGAGTTAGAATTCCAGTTGAATCCATTGTATTCACTTATGCGCAAATACCCTTGGGAAAGGTATTAATCCATCTATTCCTTCCAGTTATGGGTTAAATAACAGGACAGATTGGGTTCTATAGCCTTGGTCGGCAACCAGTCTACCGCAGAAAGCAATGGCAACATACTGTGGGATAATCTTCTGCCCAGTCAGTCATGTCTCTTTCGAGACATGATCACCCAAGCGTGTATCACGTATGGCACTTAACTGACTGACTAAATTTTTACATTTTAAAATTTGATTAGTGCAGTAATACATTCTTCAGTTTTATCATAGTAATTGAACATTTTTATAGTTACTGATGTACATATTAGCTGCATTAATTGAGATAATTTTAATTTTATAAGTTATTAGTTACTGATTTACATTAATAAACTGAACCTGTTTTCTTTACTAACATTTGTATACATGTCAAATTATAAAGAAAAAACTCTAAGAGAGCACTTACTTATTACTTCATTTTTTTAGCTAGTATCAATAAAGTTGTTTATTCATCATGTTTAAAATTCTCATTCTTAAATAATAACTGGGTTTTTGCCAATGTTCAGCTTTAAATTATTCAGTTAGTATTTTTAGTTATATATTTTGTATATTAAAGAAGAAATAGAAGTACTAACAATCATCAATTGGATTGTTTCAGAAGCTCAACAATCAATGGTTTTTTTTATTGTTGTTAGTATAAAAATGAAGTAGATGTGCAGATTAAATGAAAATGTAGGATTTAATCTCTCATTTAATATTACATTTCATATTCAAATAGTGTGGACTAGCCTAGCCATATTGAGTCCTCATCCAAATGTGAACCTTTGCATTCTTAACTGTAATGTCTGAGAGACTCTCCAATTTCTCTCCATGGTTGCTACTTATATATCCATCTTTATAAAGCATCTCATTCTCTATTTACAAAACTGTGTCCATTTTTGAGGTCACATGATTCTACATTTAACAGCTAGAATTTCACCTCAAGTCAATTCTGCACCTAACTTTCTTGATGGTCTAATGTAATTTTGCAAATTCAATTCTTACATTGACACTACATTAGTTTTTACAGGATTCTGAAAGATTTTTTCTGACTCTAAATAAAAACTTCACTGAGACAACCAAGCGTTTTTTGTTTTGGGTCAGGTTACCACAATGTAGGACTGACTTTTTTATTCTATAAAAAAAACAACAGATTCTGACCAACTCATAAAACTTGTTTCAAACCCTCTAAAAATGTGTTCAGAAAAGAAAAAAAAACAAGATTTAAAAGAAAAATGAGAAACACCAAATGAATGCATGAATGTGTCCAGCCTCTTTAGAAGACTTACCTCTGAAGATGATTGACACAACTTGGCAAAAGGTATCTTATAGCAAAAGATGAAATTCCAAAGATGGTCAAGATGAACAAGACTTTAAGATTTAATAATCATCCTTAAGAGATACACTTGATACAAATGTTTGTCTCCTGGATGGCATTGTTGTTCAGCAAATAGATGATGCAGATAAATATTCCCTTATGTATCACTAGGTGTAGTGAAGTTATTACTCAGGAACAAACATGGTAGGGATGGAATAAGTCATTTTTTAGCCTTAGCTAAAACAGAAAAATCTTAGCAAACTGATTGCACACTATATACAATCATCTACTACACAATCATCAAATAGCACTCAAACTTGTGTTGTGAAGGTTAGAAAATTGTGCTTGAATTCAAACACCACTTACACTCATCAACTTGTCTCATGTACATGACCATTGGAACTGTGGTAGAAGTGAACAGGGTAAAATCAAAGACTTTCATGTTCTCCAGATCTATTTATCAAGTTGTCTACTTTCATCTTGCTGTATGTCTTGAGCTGGAACCTTTCCTGTATAAATTTAGAATGAACTCAACCATGCATGGAATTACATTACCTGATAGCACCATCCCCACCAGGTAGTCTTCCTATGCTAACAATATCTTCATGTTTCTAACAAGCAATGGTGAGATCGAAGATACGAGCAAAGAAGAGATAAAGGGAAATTAATTTTTCTTTAAATTCCCAATGTGTGTTTACCTTTGTGTACTACAAAATATTTGAGCTATAGTTTAACCATTTATGGGGTCACAAGGTTCTCATGATGTGTCATTAGATTTGTTGCCTCATTATTATTGTTCTTTCTTGTTTTGTTTTTTGGGTTTTTTTTTTTAAGGATGGCCTGGTTACATTCTGTAGGTCAGGCATCTACATAAGATAGTAATGGAAAATGCTAAAAGAGATAAAGGAGAGGCTGCTGTCTGCATTAAAATGAGTGCTTCTTTAACATTATGTCAACATTTTTATGTTGACATAATGTTAAAATTTTCTCTCAAGTAAAGACTAATCTCTTTCAAACTGCATGATTCAAACTATCCATGACAATAACTTGCTTGCTGTATATCTTGCAGTGTTGCACTTAAAACAACTCATAAAAGGTAGGAACACTCTTTTGTTAACAGATCCTAAAACTTTGTGTAATGCTTTTACAAGCCATTTGCTATTAAAGTCAGACAGACAACAGCCTCATCTGAGCTTTATAAGCGAATATATCAGAGACATTTCTCATATAAGAGGACAGGAAAATATTTTACTGCCAGTAAAATACCATAAAGACCCCTATTTTTTGCCATATTGGTATCTATTAACCATGATTGATAGAACTACTAGGTCAGGAGTCAGCAACCTCCGGTACGCTGGGCATATCCGGCCCTCGAGTGAATCTTGTCTGACCCACTACCTTACTCTGGACTCAATATAAATATAGGTAAACCAAACAAAAGTGACAGTTGATAGTCTGAATATATTGCGTTGAAATTAAAAAAATTATTTCTTTTTACCTGGAGAATGTGTTTTACTTTTATTTTTTATTTGTAGAGATCACCACAATTGGCATACAACCTCACTTTCTTTTTTTCTGTAAAATTGCTTTCATGAGTAGGCACTTTTAAATGAATATAAAATAGTGTTTTCAACCAATTTTAATGGAACTTTTTTTCAATACTGATTTATGAAACATTTATTTTTAAGATATAATATTTTTTTTAACAAAATTCCCATCAGATATTTTCTTTTATTCATGTTTTAGAAACCTGTTTTTTATCGGATTGGGAAAGAGGTGAAATATTTTTTGCAACTCTGAAATTTTTTGCTTCCTGGTAGAGTTCCTTTTTTATGTAAATAAAAAAGAAAAAAATCAAAATACATTTTCCAAGGCAAAAGTTATCAAAAATAATTTCCAAATCATTTCAAAATTGTATATAAAATCAATTTTTATGCATTTTATATTTTTCTCCACCATGACACTAGAGCCATAGCTGTTTGGCCCTCCTCCATGACTCAACATAGCTTTTTGGCCCTCACTCTCCAAAAGGTTGCCGACCCCTGTACTAGATAGGTGGAGGCAGTTCCTCTAACTGAAATAACTGCACAGAATTTTGTTACCATTAACACATGAGTAGCTAGTTTTGGAGTACCCTTATATATCATCACTGATAGAGGGAGCCAGTTTGAGTCAGAATTGTTTTTAGACCTGTTAAAAATCATAAGCTTTCACAGACTGAGAACAACTTTATACTATCCTCAGGTAAACGGATTAATTGAACATGCACACAGAATGTGAAAGACAGCAATGATTGCAAGGAAGAATTCATGGCTATCAATCTTATGTATTGTACTTTTAGGTATCAAAATCACACCCAGTGAGTCAACTTACTTGCCATATAAAGCAGTAACAGTGATGCACAAGTTAATTGACACATGTGACAAGGATAATGATGAGCTATCAAACCTGGTAATAAAAGACCTGGTGAAGGAAATTTGAAAGTTTGACATGGAGAATCATTCTGGACACATTCATCACCAAAATCTTATATACCAAAGAATATAAATGATTGTAAATTTGTATGGCTTAGGACTAACAGAGTTCAGAAATCTTTGGAAGCGTTTTACACAGGTCCATATAAAGTAATTAGCTGTAATAATAAGTAATTCACTATTACAATCACAGATGTCAATAGCAATGTTTCCATAGCCAGATTAAAACCAGCAGTAGTCTCAGAAATGGCAAAAACGCCTGATATTGATAAGGTAATATCAGCACAAAGACATGTTCCACCAGAAATCAACAAAACTCTGGAGACAAAACAGCAAAACAAAATAAAAACTAAGTCTGGAAGGTCAGTTACTTGGAAAAGTGATAATATATACCACTACTATTGAATTATCAACTTATTCATGTACTAAAGCAGACTTTGTCAAATCTGAAAAGGCAAGTGATGTGGTGAATATGAAATAAAAATATCTCTTTTTTCTTCATTTTTAAAATTGGTAAGCCTGTGAAAAAATCTATTTTGACCAATAGAAAAAGGGGTCAGCTCCGGGCTGAAGGAAAGCCCAAGGCAAAGCTTAGCAAGCCTACATGAAAATTTACTTTGACTAATGAAAAGGGAGTGGCTTACAAACTGAGAAAAAGTAACAAGCTGATGTCAAATTGCTTTTTGATATAAATAGGCAGAGAAAGTTGAATCAAGCAGAAGAGTAAGAGAGAATAAGGCAGAGTCCCACATGTCTGAATAATGATGGTGTCAAATTACATGCTGATACATTATCAGCCTCTAATGAGAGCAGGAGAATTTCAAAGAACTCTATTCAACTCCAAAGATAAGTACTTTAAAATATATACTTTTATTCATGTTGAATACAAAGTATAACTTTTATGTGAGAAACAAACTCTCTCAATTTGTTTTAATCATTTTGGAATATACTTTGTGTCCAATGATTTAATATGAACATTTTCTCTTCTTGACAATTCATCAAAACTATGAATCTTTAATGTTTGATTACTTGTCTTGAAACAAGCTACTGAAACTTCAAAAGTATAAATTTGTAAATAAATTCCTTATCTTGTTTTGATAAAAATAACACATGAGTTTCTTCATCATTATTCTTACATACTTTAAGTGTTCAGTCAACAAGGGAAAAGACATTGACAGTGGAGACATCTTTGCCCTGGTACTACTACATTGTGGAGAAAGAGAGGAAGTGGAAGAAAGTTTCTTTATATAACTTAAACAGCACCACCTAATGGGCATTTGAAGAAATCAAGTTGGGTAATAAAATTTCTAGTTCCTTTATTACCAGCATCATGGAAAAATGTATTTCTTTTTCATTCATTTTTTATTGTTATTTCATTTTCCCACAATGCCTTCTTCATCTCTCAAACATTTGCCCTTATGCCATATTTTGCATAAATAAATATTACCGTCTATATCTGCCTGGAAATGTCATTCAGATTCTATGACTGGTAATCAGTATATAACATGAGATTCTCATGAGTAGTTTATCTAGAATATTTTTCTATAAGCATCTGTGATGTCAGCAGTTCAAGTACTCATGCCAGTCTCCAGCTGCTAGAATTTAGGGCAACACATCTTTTTTTAACTTTTATTGTTGGCATCTACACACAAAAAATAATCATTAAAAAATATTCAATGGATGCATTTCCCTCCAGATTTTTAAATTGCTTTCAATATAAAAAATGGCAAATAGGCCAGCAGCAATAACAATAACAATTATAATTATAATTTATTTAAGAAATAGTTCATTGTGTTATTTGCTTTATTTTTCAGTTGAGAAAATTAATAGTAGTTTGTATATATTCCATTTATTTTCCCTTCTAATTTAAAGTCAGGCTTTAAGTTTTGTAATAAAAATAAGGCTGTCTTTATTTTTTGAAAAAGTCCATTATCAAAAGAAAATTATTTTATTCTTTTTCGTACAGATTGTGAGAACTGAAGTATAAATTGAACAATTTTTTTTAATCAAAGCGACATTTATTTAAATAGTCATTCATTTTTTGAGAGAAACAACTTTTTTTACTTTTCATATCAGCTCCATCAGTAGAATAAGGAAAATAATCGCAAAATTTAAATATATAAAATTATTTTTTCATCTGTTCAAGGAATTTATACTTTTACAATTTTATTTTTTGTGTGTGCCAAGATTTAAAACTTAAAAAAAAGTAACCTCGAATAATAATGAAATGGTGATGTCATGCAATTACGAAAACAGGGTGACTCTGCTCTGCTGGTTCGCAAAATCAATCTGACTAAAAAAATATTTCGTCATTTGTACGCATTAGCACGAACATTCTAAGCAAAGTACTTTTTTGTCTTTTTTCTTTCTTTTTGCTTAAAAACAGTAATGCAGTGATAGAAATTTCGCAATGTGTATTTAAAATAAAAAGCAATCGTCAGTTATTTTTATTTATGATAAATTTAGAACGCTAAACCTTAATTTTTTTTAAAACTAATAAGGGAAAGAACTCTGTACAAATAGTTTTAATTTATTGTGGTTTTGTCCCTTATTTTCTCTATATTTTTTACGCGCTATAAATGATGTGACACAAGGCCGCATGTATGAGCCACCCAGTGAGGATCGAACTCACTATTCAGTCATAATTGAAACAAGCTTACTAACCACGATAAAGAGCCCAACATGTATGCATGTGTGTACGTGTGCACTAATGAATGAATATGAATGGAAAAAGTCAAAAAATTATCCGTACTCATAGTAACACTAAAACAGTAACACACTTACAGGACGGGATGGATAAATTGTCGCCATTTTAATTTTGTGCGTGTTGTGTGTTTTTGATTTTATCGACGGTACAGTACAGTAGGGACCGTTGGGGACCGTCTGTGAGAAATAGACCACAATGACGAAGTCACTCCACCAGAATTTTGAAAACAGCATTCTGTACTGTTTGACATTCTCCCTGGAAACCTTAATGCGAAAGTTTCAACATGTTTGGGCATCATTTACCTTCCCACAGGGTTTTTAGGCTAAAAGAAAAACAATGTTGGAAGCCTGTTTGATCTATACATGTGTACACAGAAAACTACACACATGCACACAATGGAAAAGATGAGCCAGCAACTGCTGACTAGGTTTTCTCTATGCACTGACAGAAGCATAAGGCTGACTCTCATAAAATAAATCTGTCTACACAACTCACTACAAACACTTAATTACTTGATAAAACAAACTTCACTGCAAGGAAAATTGAATATTTTATTGCTATTGTATATTTCTGAAAAAAATGTTATTTCAATTTATGTTCTGCTTCTACTTTACCTAGAGAGAATAACCTTTTTATGTTTCATTTAAAAATGTGTCAAATGTTTGGAATTCAGACACTCAGATAAAAACAAAATCCTGAGTAGACAGACCCTCAACACATACTTCTGTATTTGTATTGCTGTTTTTGATATAATTATTAAATTTCTTGTTCCAGAGTTTTTAAGAAACACACACTCTTCTTGTCCTATTTCCAGTCTAATTCCATTATGTACTTTATTCATCAAAATTAAGATAAGTTTCATTATGTAGCTCATTAGGCTCATTCTCCAATGGAGATCACATTCATTTGCACACCTGGATTCTTAGGCAGTGCTATAAAGATGGATCTACTTGGTCTTCTGGTATCTCACTATTGTTGTATATTTCATTTAGTATTACCAATGTCAATGTCATAATCATCTAACGCAGCAAGCATTTCTATTACAGTTTCAACTAGCCCTGCTATATTTTTCCCTGTTCATCTTAACCAGTGCTGATTTTACTTCAGATTTTAATATTTCTAGTCTTTCCATATTTTTGTTTATTGCAGGTTTCCCTCTTCATATGGAAGAGGTCTCTGGTGTATTTGCTTAATATTTGAAGTATTTTTTCTTTCTCTATGCTCAGCATTGGTTTTTTTTTTTTGTTATTTTATGCATCCTTTTAAGCTGAATTTTGTCCAGTTATTTATATTATTTTTTTATGCCTAGCTGTAATGCTTATTTTTTCCATTATTTGCCCACCTAGTTTCACATATTCTTAAGAATTACCCTATTCACTTCTTGTCTGGTCTTCTAACTAATTAGTATTCTTACATTGTCCCTATAATTATTTTGTTTGGTATTAACAGTTGCAAAATGACTGCCTGCTGATTCCTGTTACTCAACTTATTGAGTGAGGAGTCAGTCCCAAGGAGCTTGATCTCTTCATACTTTCTTCTGATATTATCAGCTGTCATGAATGATCTTGGAAATTGCTAGTGGAGTGGTTTCCTTTTGCCTTCGCCAGTGATTTTATTGAAACACCAATTCAAGATTATCTGGATGTTGACTCAAGATTCTTCCCATTCTAGTTTGATCAGTCATGCCTCTTCCAGATTTAAAATACATTTTAAGTGACAGAAATCAAGTGGCATCAAGATTTGGTTTGCTGTTATATCTAATAGTTCAACCTTGGTGTTCAATGAAGAAGTAAAATACCAGAGTTTAACAGCAAACATTGGAGAGATTTATGTTCCTCTGGTTGTCAGCCATGTTTGGAAGTTACTATGACTTCACTCAAGACAAAGCTCCCATATACACATGGCCAGTCTGATTCAGAACTGGTGCAAAAGACATTTCCATGGATATTTGGTACTACTTTGGCTTTCATCCAGCCCTGGCATTAATCTTATGGATTTTGTGATATAGCTTAAATCGGAGAGTGGTATTTCATGTATTATACTTAAGTGTGTCAGATCTGAAATTTGAGTGAAAAAGTGAAAAAAGTCAATTGCGATTAAGGGCTATGGCAAAAGTAAAGAGTGACTATTTTGAATTATGAATATGTAAAATATTGTCAATAAATATAAAAATCAACCTGTAAGCTTTCATTAAGCGAAACCTAAAGTTTTTATTTTATGATAAAAGGAATAATGGCCAAATGTATATCTGGAAGTTAGAGATAGTAATACGCAATATACTATTCAGATTCAATATTAATCATAATATTTGACTGGCTTGAGAGAAACAGGAATTTTTTCAAAATTACTGCATTTATATCCTGTTTTTCTTTGAGGTTGCAGGTGGGGGTGATGAGAACTAGAGAAAAAGCTTATTAATAACAAACAAAATGCATATCACCATCAATAACTTTCAAAATTAGATGTTTTATAAAAATCATTTATCTATAATTCTCAAATATATTCTTAAACTTTACATGTGTTAAATATTCCTATTTTTCCAGTTTAAAATTTTTTTTGTTCGACTATATTTAATCTATACACTTTATAAAGCTATATCAACAAGAAAAAATGCTAGCAATTAGTATTTTAATGATGTCAAAGGTTAATGCATTCTTTTCAGTAGAATTTATCTCACTTTCTAGTCATGTAAAAGTTTTGACAGATTTTTAATGTTTCACCTGAAACAGTTTGTATTGAGCCTTACTGGTCAAAGTGTATGAATTAAGTATTTAGAGGCATTGACATAGAGTTCAACATCATTGGCAGCATTTTCTAGGTGTTGTAGGAAGATCTATAGGGATCTCGATCATGTTTATTAAATTCGCCTTATGCCAAACATAACCAAACTCCCTACAACTTAAGATTATCAGAATCATAAGAAGGTTGAAGCTTAGAAGAATAAAAGTATTTTGGTTGTATGTTAAAGTAGAATTTTATTGGCAGAACAGAATAACATCAATTTGTAGGAGTTAAATGTGCAAAGAGAAAATGTAATAAGTAGTTAAGTGAGTCCAGAGTTGTAGTTGTAAGTCGCAGAATGTGTTTATGCAATGATTAACAGGACTAACTTATAAAGTTAGTGTTCCTTTCCTTTTTTTTTATGGCCGGTGAGAAAGTGAAAAGGAAGGTAAAGCAATAAAGGAAAATGGTACTTAATGATGTTAATTTTTAGGAGTCAGTTGAAGTATTTTGTTCTTGTTGTTGTTGTCTTCTTCTTTGTTGATGGCGAGAATGGTGAGGACAAAGAAGAGAGAAAAGAAAATAGCACATGAGAAAAAAAAAGGAAAAATTGTGGGTAGGGATGTTATGTCCGGGTCAGTGGCTTGAAGTTTCTTTTGTCATATCTTGGGGGTATCTGGTCTCTCGTCCATCTCTCACTGATTTGACTTTCTTTCTCTATTTTTATCGCAAAATACTTTTTGGGACTGACTTGTGAATTTCTCTCAAGTTTTGTAAATTGTTTTCTTTCATTGGTTAGAAAATTAATTTAACATTGGATTGCAAAGTTTGACTTCATCTTTTTCTTTAGTATGGGGGGAGGGGTAATCCTTTTTCCTATTGGTCAAAATTAGGATTTCACACAGGATTGTGAAATTTGTAAAAGTGAAGAGAAGAGTTACTTTTAACTCTGTATTCACCACAGATCTCTGGCATTAGTAATGGTGTCTGCAGTGATAGCTAAGGTTATCTGCATAGTCAATATCTGTCAACTTTTTGGCAAGATATTGACTTGAGAGTTTTAGTGATAAAGTAAAGTCTAGAGATGAACCTTATCAAATAATAATGAACCAAAAATATTTCTGGAATTAACTCGAGATTATTTTGTGGGGCTTGTTATTCTGTTTCTGGTAGATCAGATTTTCATAATACATCCATTTTATTTAAGGTGACCCAGACTTTACCTATCCAAATTTTCACATTCTTTTCAGGAGAATTTAATTCTCTTTGTAGTTATATAAAAGACTTGACAGATTTTATTGATTCACTTGAGACAGTTTGTATTAAGCCTTGCTGGTTGAAATCTATGAATTAAGTAGTTAGAGGCACTGACAAAGTCCAACATCATCGGCAGCATTTTCTAGATGATGTAGAACTACAGCATTGGTGATGGTGTCTGCATTAATATCTAAGTCAGTTATATAGTCATGCCTGAACCTTGTTTATTTACTCTCACTGAATAACCTATAAGTGTTTTCATTTGAACTCAGTCCTTAAAAGTTTTGTAGGTAATAAATTAACTGAAACCCTGGATACTTTAATATTTTCTTTACAAAAACTTATGTAATATATAGAAAATATTATGCACATCATATATACATTCAATGGTATGAACCA
This sequence comes from Ascarosepion bandense, assembly GCA_037127315.1. NCBI lineage: Eukaryota > Metazoa > Mollusca > Cephalopoda > Sepiida > Sepiidae > Ascarosepion > Ascarosepion bandense. Next base: position 1,891,132 of record JBBBDQ010001333.1, read on the forward strand.
TTAATTGTTCTGTGGTTAGTGGCAGAAAAAGCTAGAATCTCATATGAACATACCTATTAATATAAAGTTAATGACAGGTGATTTACAAGCTTGGATAGGATCCCATAAATAGCTACCTAATTCAACTTTTCTTTTTCTTTTTTTTTCATTCAAGCATTTAGATCAGTGTTCTGAAGGTAAGTACTTTTCCAATCAAAACCAAAGTAAAAGTTTCAAAATTTCAAAACATTTATAAGTGTCTTCATTGAAGATTTTAAATATTTCATTGAGGTTGCAGAAATTTGAAAAGTGTTTACAGAAAATAATGTAAAACGAGAAGTATTTAAGGAATAAAAAAAACAGAATCACAAGCAAACAATAGAAAAGAAAATGTCTAAAATATGCTATAAAATAGACAAACAAACTGTGTATTCAACATTGTAATAAACAGATTAGGATTGTGGGTTGCATCAAAGTGTAGTAAGCACAGGATATTGTGAGGCAGCTTAGTCAAGGAACAGTCAATGAAGTAAATAAAATTGATTGGTAATACTTCTGGTTGTTAGTAGCAATCTGTTTATACAGATAGAGAAACATAAAAAAATTGTGAAGACATAATGGAATAGTGACTGAAAAATAAAACTACCAGTGGTAAAAAGAGAAAAGAATTATTTTCAATTAGTCAAGAAAGTATGGTTGATGAGAGCTTCTAATTATAGATGAGTTCATTATCTGGCAATAATGTGATAGACATTGCAAAAGGATTTGGCATCATCCTAGAGACTCTGAGTGTGTCTGGTTAGTAGTGATCTCAATATTGTGAGACCGTATTTTAGCCTAGTCCAAGATCAGGCGATGTTGGTCATGAACAAACCTGAATAATTCAAAAACAAGCAGCCATCAGAAGATTATGAACAGCATCAGATAAGCTTTACAATCAATTTCAAACAGATACATGTATTTGGATTTCACCCCCAATGACATGACTTGCTAAAGAATGTTTTTAGCAACTCACTTTAAAAATGCAGTCATTTTTAATATCTGTAAAAGTGATTGCAATGTAACTTGGTAACTAATTAGAAAACTGTACATACATAAACAGACACTTTCTTATAGGGTTACTTAGTTTTTGCAGAGATATACCATTGGATGAACTTGTGCAGTATGATCATTGTATTATATGACTTGTATCTTTGGTAGTATTTTCTTTCTAAGATATTTATAGTTCAAATTTGGGTCACTAGGATCTATGGCTTTTCCCAAAACTAAAATTACCATTTAAATACTAAGGACAAGATTAAGGAGAATGTGATAAAAGTTGATTATGATCCAGTAGTATGCAGAAGGTGGGGCAGATGGGTGCAACAGCCCTGAGTATCCAATCAAAGTGTCAGATTCAGTTTATATTTAATTTGAATAAAGTATTTATTTTATGTTTCATCTATTTTTATTAAGCCCTCCAGTACCCTATAGTTCCCCCCTATATTACCCTATAGTCCCCCACTACATGGGTTTTAGGGACATTTTAGTCAAGGAGTTGGCCCAGGGCATCATCAAACCTCTCCAAACCTCTGCATGTTGTGATGATACCGAGCAAGCGAGGGACTGGATGTTTGCTGCCAGAAATCTAGAAGCAAATGACCAAAACTGGTCTTTGTGCATCTGGCTCCATGCAGAAGTTCCGGAAGTAAACCAAAAATAAATAAATATCAAATTCCTTTTACAGACCTGTAGTGGATCTAGATCCTGATTGGTCATCAAATCGCAAAATTCAAAATACATCAGAAAAACGGTTTTTTTCACAGCTAAAGAAAAAATCATTTCTTTGAGCCACACCACATGACTATTCAATATTTAAGAATGGTCTCTAACCAGTCACGGTCAGTTAGAGGAGGCAGCTTAGCTGACACATCAAAAATGTAATTCTCAACTTCAAGTGACATGGACATTGTCCTCTCTCCCTCTTACTCCTTATCTATCTCAACAATTACTGCTACAAACATTGAACACAAACTCTACTCATAAATTCTTACTAAGGTTTATAATTGAACATTAATTTCTGCAATTCTTGTTATTCTTTCCTCTTAATAATTTACTATTTTAACATACAAAAAGCGTATATTTTAATATTCCATTCTTCTACACTAATCCACACATTCCAACTGCTGACAACCAACCTTCTGACGAGAAAACTCTTCTGATGATTATAATTCAACATAGATCCTGTAAGCTGTAGGGAGTTTGGTTATGTCTGACACAAGGCCGAACAAAAGAAACATTAACCAGCTCCCAACACTTCAATGTCACTGTTGTGACTCTAAATAAGACTTTGCAGACTGTTCTGAAAAGTGAAAAGGAGATAAGTTTATGAGATCCCAAAAGGATTATTTTGTAGTGACTAAACAAATGTTATTATCCTAGGTAGTTTATTTTATTTAGCCAGTCTGAAATGGCTACATCCTTTCTAGGCACATCTTTTATATAAAAATTATAAATATTACATGTCTTACTATAAGTTACTATTAAACCCAACATGCATATTTCCATACAATATAGTCAACATTATGATTTTTTACTTACAAACTACAACAATATAGAATATTTTACAAAATATCACTTTGCAAGAAAATAAAGCTTAGAAAACCAAGACAAAAACTAATTTCGCCTAAATTTTGACCAATGACTAACAAGTGATATTCTTAAATGGTAAAATGACAAGATTGTGCATATAAACAAAACCAATATAAATAACTTTTAAAAATAAAATACACACAAAATTCATATTAAGATTGTAGTGAACACAAAATTAAAAGTAATTCTCCTCTCTTCTTCACTTTTTACAAAATTCACAATCCTGATTTTGCCAAATAGGAAAAAGGATTGACCCCATAGCAAAAGGAAAAGACAAAGATTTCACGATCTGATGTTACATTAATTTTCTAACCAATGAAATTTGGATTTGAAAAACTGAGAGAAAAGTTAACAAGCCTTTGTTAAAAGGTCTTTCAGTATAAAAAAAAATAAAAGAAAGCCAAATCAGTCAGTGAGATGGAAGTTGCAATATCATAAACCAGCAACATGTGACAAAAGAAACTTCAAGTCTGACCAGGACATAAGCTCCTGTCACACATTCATTCTCCTTCTTTGTTCGAGCTAATTTCTTTTACTTCTTCTTCTCCATCCTCAACAATTCCGCAGTCAACAAAGAAGACAACAACAACAAGATACTTCAACTGACTCCTAAAAATTAATATCTGATAAGTACAATTTTCTTTATTTCTTCAACTTCCTTTTCACTTTTTCGCCAGCCTTAAAAAAAAGAAAAGGAACACAAACTTTATTAGTAACCTGTTAATTTTTCTACATACACACATTTTGCCACTTAAAATTCTAAGCTCTGGATACACTTAACTTCTTACTACTATTTCTCTTGGAACATTAATTATGTACTACATTTACTTTTTGAACATTAAACTCCTACAAATTCATGTTATTCTGTTCTGTTAATAAAACTTCACTTATTTTACAAATGAAACACTTTGATTCTTCCACATTCAATCTTCTGATAATTATGATTTTGATAAATCCTAAACTGTAGAGAGTTTAGTTATGTTTCCCACAAGGCCAATTTAATAAACATTCAACCATCTCTCTACTACAACAAGATATAATGAAACTAAATAGCTATCAAAATTATTATTATTAATGGTATTAGAATAATATTAAAATCATATTAAGAGACCCTGATACTTCACCGGGCACAGTTCTCTTGGCTTCTGATTTTAATTGATTAGTGTTAATAATAAAGATGTAACAGTGCAAAATTTAAAAATGATATATTTTGCTGAATTAAGAAGGGCTCCAGTACCACAGAATTATTTATTTATAAGTGGCCTGACTTTAATTAGTTGAGCATGTTCCCTAGGGGCTGATGTACAATGCATCTGTTTAGTAGTTGGAGTAGTGGAGGAAGCATCATATTCAGATGCTGAGAGCTGTTATTCAGAGGTAACCCAGAAGTTATTTTTAGGTACTCGGGAACATTTTCAAATGGTGATTGTCTGATTAGACTGGGATACCTGACCTGAAGGTATTTCTAATTGGGCCTCATTTGCAAGGTTATGCACTGCTGTTATCAAAACCTAACATATTTGGCTGTGATGCTTGTGTCTGGTATACCATTAACATACTAGGTGCCATAGTGTTTGTATCCCATTGCCAATTTGTTCTCAATGAGTACTAAAAATAATAATATGTACAAACAATATGTTTTTAGTGAAATTAGTTTGGCATATAGAGAAATATGCAGCAGTGGGGATTAAGGGGAATGTTGATACAATAAGTGTTGAGTTATCTGATAAAAATATAATCGATGGTGATGGATCATATCTGCCTCCTTTGCCAATTCAGTCGGGTTTCAATCCTGGGTTAAAGCAATCGGATGTCTAACTGTACTGATGAGCTGTGATACAGTGTGACAAAATGAAGAATGCTGAAATAAAAGAAAAAGTAATGAAGGAGTATTACTATAGGTTATAGAAAGTATTAGGGTCCATTTTGAATGTGAGAAACACTGTTTTCATTCCCAAGTTGCCAATTTTCCATTATACACATAGTATAAAATAGAGTGAAATACAATGATAACAATATACAGTAGCATGCTCCCTCAGACAAACATGGACAGACTTTATTGGAAGAGAAGGAAGGTGTAAAGAGCAAGATCAATGTTGGGGAAATGGTACTGATTGAAAAAGGTAGTTTGTTGCTATATTGAAAATAGTACTGAGGTAAAAAGAGAAAGTGAAATTGTTATAAACCCTGACCCTGAAGAAGCACACAGAAGAATTTGCTATAAAAATAAAAGTAAATTCATGCTTTGTTCAGTTTTTGAAAGAAACCAGGTGGAGCAAAGTGGTGAGAGGGCAGTGTGGATATGAAACAGAAAATGTTATTTGTCGAAGGAAATTGAGCGATGGTTACTACTCAAGACCAGGCATTGTGAACAAACTGGACAAAGGTAAGTATTCATAAGATCAGCACTTCAATGTTATGTAGAATGTGTTGGGAAACAGATATGACTGTAAATGTTATTGTATCAGAATGCACATATATGACCCAAAATGAGTATAAGAAATGGAGGCAAAATAAAATTGTAGCTATTATTCATTGGAAGTTGTGTAATGAGTTTGGGTTTGAATGTAGTGACAAGTATTATGAACATGTAGAAAAGAAACTGCTGGAGAATAGTAAAGTGAAAATCCTGTGGGATCTTCGAATACATACAGTGACAACTTTAAAGCATAATAAACCAAGTAAATTTCTTGTTAGATCAGTGATTCTCAATCATGGTGGTCATGGAATATATAGATGTATGTGTGTGTGTGTGTGTGTGTGTGTGTGTGTGTGTGTGTGTGTGTGGTAATAGTGCAGCTTTAGTATTTGAATAAATGAATAAGTATTAAACATAAAAATAAGAAACAAGAAAAACTGCCCTCAACTGAAGAAGAAATGAGGGTCTGCTTATTGTACATTTGACCAAACATTGAAGAAATCACATAAAACATCGGGAAAAGATTTCACACTAAAAAAGTTGCACAAATAGTTGAATAGAAACATTGAAATAAATTAAGTTCATATTTATGTGTGTATTTTTTTTTAAATCTATGGTTTTATTTCATAACATTTAAATGTATACCTTTTAGAAATTTTGATAAGTGTGCCATGATATTTTCATTTGCTTCCAGGTGTGCTGCTGCTTAAAAAGGTTGGGAAACACTGTGTTAGACAAACAGAAAAAAAATTAAAAATATCTTTTTAGATAGAAATCTATTTGGCAAGAGAACTGAAATAAAATAAAGAAATTTTGAAAGTTTGAGGACTAGCAAAGAGAAGTAATTATACTGTCACTGTATCATGTCCATAAAGAAATACATAAATAAGAAACTAATTATACTGTCACTGTTTTGTGTCTATCAAAAATAAAAATGAATTATTATGAAATAATTATAACAATTATAATTATCATTAATTCACTTATTCTAAACCAATGTGAATCAACTGCACTTTTCTCCTCTAAGCACATGAACATGTAACATTCTCATGATCAGACAAGCAGTCAACATAGATAGGCTGTTAACATGTGCATCAATGAAAATTTCAGCTCCTTTTCATTTTTCAGGCCATAATAGTTTCATTTATCTCAACACTCAACAAAAATTTGAGGTAAGAAGACTCCAGATATGTCTGAATGTAGGGAACTGCATTTAAGCCAATCTGAATGTAGATCAACCAGTGAGTAGATTAAATCATTTGAAAGTGATTTTCAAAAGCTTGCTTTTCTTTTATTCTAATAGAATTTTAAAAAATAATCATTATTTCAATTTTTTATTTAACAACAAAAGTTAAGTTTTAATCATATTTTAAATGAAAACCATAAAAATAGAAAACATATGAAAAATTAATTAAATGTCTATAGCAATTGATCAATAAATAATTTTTTGTGTTTCTCATTGTAAACAAGGTCAAGGTAAAGTAGATTTGTGGCATTGTGAAAAAGAAGAAAGAATGTTTTTGGAATAAGGTTAAGCAGATTTATATGGTTGATCAGAGTGAATTAGCAAGATATTTTTGAAAATGAAGTAATGGAGAGTGAGTACATTATTACTCACATAAAGCATGAGCGTCTTATACTTGGTTTAGTTGAACCAACAGATGAACACAAATCAATTCAGATAACTGCACTTCAATTATAGTTATAAATATTAAAGTGGATAGAGAAGAATTAGACTTAAGAAGAGTGAAGAAAATAGGTTGTAAATCAAAACAGAAGACATTGAACTTCACCATAGATTCAGAATGTGATAAACAGCCATTAAAGTAGACAATACTACCACACACACACACACACACACACACACACACACACACACACACACACACACACACACACACATATATGAGTGTTTATATCAGTTCAATAAAAATATATTCAAATACATTCATGGAAAATAATTATTTATTCAATCAAAACATTCCCTATTAGCCTCTATACATTTATTTCATTCTGGAAGCAAAATTGCCATACTCAAGGTTTTATTCAAAGAACTAATAAATTTATTGAACCTAATTGAAAAAGTTCTTAACTGTAAATACGCAATTCTTAAAAAATGTTCCTTCTTAGGGAGAGGTTAGGTGAGTAGACAGAATACAATCACCATCTTTAATTGGTTCAACTATAAGGGTGTGCTAAAAAGTTCAGTCTAACCAAGAAGCCCTTTTAAAAAGATTGATATTTGGCAAGTGGGACAAGCTGAGAACTTTCCAGTACCCATCCCCACTTGCACACTAGCATTATCCTTGCAATATCAGAGTAATAATTTTCAAATAACAAATTTATCTCTTTCAAGTCACCAAACTGACTGTGATTTATTTGTGTGTAGTGTTGATTTACGCTACTGCCTAGCCTCAAAACCCATGGGTGTCCTAAGCATCACTATAAGGATCAACTGAAAGAGATCACAAAAAAGAGCAGGATTAGCATGCAAAACTAGCAACAAATTGTTCATTTTGGTGTCAAATTACTCTGACGTCTATCTGTCTGTCTGTCTGTCTGTCTGTCTGTCTCTCTCTCTCTCTCTCTCTCTCTCTCTCTATATATATATATATATATATATATATATATAATCTTATTTGTTTAAGTGTTAGAACAAGAACATTATAGACACATAGGATAATCAGCAAAGACAGGAGGCTTGCCAAATTCAACTAGGATTAGCTCCAGTGGTCAGTTGTAACTAGTGTGGACACTTGTCCCATGCAAAGATTGGTCTTGCCAGCCACCAAAGACAGAGATACAACAATTGACAAACACTGAGAATAACATCAGAATGAAACAATTGGAAACAGGGAACAACTAATGACTTCAAGATGAAGAACATTAATTATGTCAATTTTAGAAATGATTCTATGATACATCAAATTACACTTCTTCTTATTGTATTCTTCCAGGAATTATTCAACCCCATGGCAAAAATTATTAAATTAGCACATTTAGAGTATGCTTAGTTTATCTACTGTTAAATAACAAACCTAATAGCATGAGATGTCAAGCATTTTCTATTTAACAGCTGAACATTCTGGCTTCAGAAAATATACCTTAAACAAACTAAATTTAATTATGTAAATTAATGGTATAATTTACCCCAAGCCATGCAGAGGAAAATATCAAATAACACAATATTGAGGAAAATATTATGGAATTCATCTAATAAAACAAATATAATTTTAAAATCCTCTAAATGTGTTAATTTCATAATTTTTACCAGGGGAAGAAATCTGATTCCAATTTTCCAATTCTCTTCTAAATCCAGTAATTATGCAGATCTTCCTTAATTTTTATATTGACACTAAATTTAAATCTGTTTACAGTTGGTGATTTAAAAATGAATCATTTATCCTTCAGGCATCCATATGCTTCAAATAAAAAAGATTAAGCTATATTTTTGTCAGTCATTTTGAAATGTTTTAAGTTAGTTCTAATGTTGACATTTACTCTGACCTCTGCCAATGATTTGAGGATTATTTTTCGCAATAACTATAAAAGCTCCATCATGAAATACTTTAGCAGATATCTTTTCTAACTTTCTAAAGTGAAATCTGTACTTAGAAATTTTTGCAACCAAAATCTTGCCCTGTAAACACTAGCAATATTGTCTCTAAATAACTGTTAATATAGAACTTAGATTTTCCCAAATTCAGTCACGTGTTGACAGAGTGACCTTGTAAAATACAGAAATCATGAACTTGAAAGACTTTATAGATTTGCTTAAGAAATCTAAAAATTAATTTCATTAATTTTTAAGGATTAATCAATAAACATAAATGTATTACTGGTGTCTCACAATATTTGTTACATTTATGACTGAAATATGTGAATGTAACAACATTATGAGACAGTACAATAACAAACTGTATTATCTCTGCCCTATAATATTTGTTACATTTAGTGTCATAAATCACTTTTTGTTTTTTTAATAATCATTTCACCCCAAATCAAGGCAGGACTGCCACTGGTGCACCAGGGATTACAGAGAGAGAAAAAAAAACAAAGTCCAGGGGATGTTGAAGAAAAGAGAAGAGAAGGATGGGAATTAAGAAGATGGAAGACGGCAGTTGACATTGTATTTAAACTTTTAGAAATTGTAGCTAACAGGGTAGTAAGTAAATGGAAGAGAGTTCCACAAACAGGAAGCATAAGAAAAGAAACTGTTAGAAAAAGAGGTGGTTACATTTAACTGTTTTGACCATAAAAAATGTGCGACTTTAATGCCAATCTAGTAGCATATATAAATACAGGTGTTCAGGGAACCAGAGGAAAAAAGCCTCATCAAAGCAGTTGGAATAAAAATACTTGTAGAAAAGACAGATGGAAGCCACATCATGTTGGTGAGAAAGTGACCGAAGGTGGTGGGCTACCAAGTCAGGATTGATTATATTGCAGCTCTTCCTTTGGATGTTGCTTATCAAAATGTAACAGCAATTATGGGACAGAGAGAAAATAAATACAATAATAATATCAAAAGCTTAAAATGATCTTGGAATTATTATGTTGATCTAGTATATGTATGTATGTGTGTTATATGCAATCCCCAAAACTTTATTGATTCACAATCTTATTACTTAAAACTAATACTAATGGATTTATATGTCTTTGGTTTTTGTGTAAATCATAGAGATTCTCCAAAACAATATCAAAATATAGACTTTTGAGAACAATAATAAACAACAATATATAATTGATATACATATATGCTTGTATAAATGTCATTCTTTGTTACTTTTTGTCAATTCTATCAATACATTTAGGCCGAAAGTAAGTTTTGTGGTAAATTTTCGTTTTAGGTCTTGAAGGCTTTTATCCCTTCAAATCTTTCCAAAATTCTGTGCAAATGTATTTGCTGAACTCAAATCCACTATCAGTTATTGAAGAAACCTACCTTTATTGATGTTAAAGACCAGAAAAAAATCGAACTTCTTCTTAATCATTTTGTCCCCATTACAGGCTTACATTCACTGCTGAATGACTTTCAGCATAAGAAACAAATTTCAGTCTATTTACTTCCTTTACTGAACTTAATACGTGATTTCACAATTTATTTTTTTATCGGGACTCAATTTCAGCAGAAAGTTACTTGTTTTTGGGTGTTTTTTTTTCCATTTTCTTTTTTTGTTGCCTTTTTTTATAATTTTCAAAAATATGAAAATAAGTGATAATTGTAGTTTTACATTTATCACTTATTTTCATATATTTGAAAGTTAATTTTCTTAAAAAAATTCTATATTTTCATATATTTGAAAGTTAAATGTTGTCGGAAAAAATTAAGTGAAACTACATTTATCACTTATTTTCATATATTTGAAAGTTAACTTTTGTTGGAAAAAATTAACTAAAAAAACACGCAAAAACATGCAACTTTCTGCTGAAATTTAGTACTGAAAAAAAATTGCGTATTAATTTCAGTACAGAAAGTAAATAGACCAAAATTTCTGTAAAGGAAGTAAATGGGCCAAAATTTGTTTCCTATGCACAAAAGTCATTCAGCAGTTAATAACTTGTCTGTGTGACAGTTTTGGATGACAAAAAGAGTGAGATGAAGTTCGATATTTCTGGTCTCTAACATTAATAAAGGTAGGTTTCTTCAATAAATAATTATTGATTTGAGTTCAGTACATACATTTGCACAGAATTAAGGCTGTTTTGGAAAAATTTTAAGGGATAAAAGCCTTCATGACTTAAAACGAAAATTTACCAATTTTGTTGTTTTTTTCATGTTATGTCCCTTTAGGATAAATTTATGAATTGCTATTATTTCTTAGGAAAGTGATTTCTTCTTGCCTACTCTAATTTTGAATTAGAGTTTTCCTTCTCAGAGACTGGTTGCTCCCCAAAGGCAGAGAGCCCTGTCTACCTTCACATTTACACTATAACTAGTGTTATATTCCACTGAAACTAAATCTCTTTCTGATTCACTCTATGGGCTCAAAACATTACATCTTATCTACAAAATAAATCTCAGCAATAAAAATAATACCATAGCCAATTACAATCATTTCTGCTGGAAAAAAGATGACCCTGGGGGATTACTAGATTTGCTTTAAAGAAAGCCCCTCATAATGACCAACACAGCTGTGGGAAGAAAGGCCACCTGTCAGTAGAACAGGCACTGTCACCATCACCACCCCTAAATGCCTTAACTATCTACTCATTGTCATTACTATGATCCTGTCTTCTTGATGCCACATTTGACCAGAATTTAACATTCTATTTGATCTACCAACTCAGTTTTGTTGATACTACATTCAACCAGAATCCAGCAGAGACATTCTGCTCAACCAACCTTAACTACTTATTCTAAACCCCCCTCATTTTCACCAGCTGGACCCCATTCATTGATCTTCAGTTTAACCAGAATCCAACAGTGATATTTTGCTTGATCAACATTCACTATCTATACCTAATCCCTTGTTACCATAACCATGGCAACCAACATACCTTACCACTAATCGACCTCCATCGACTAACTCACCTTGCCAGGTAAAGGTGTCAACTTTAACCTCAAAGAAAAGCATGCATGAAACTTCACCAACTTCTAATCACCTTCGAAACCTATCCTCTAACCCCAACTGTGACCTTGATCAACCAACCCAAGAAATCAATCAACTCTCTGTATTGACAACACCCTTAGACCTAATCTCTTCCTTACCAACAGCAACTAAAGACCTATATATGAACAATTTTTGACAAATTTCAAATAACTATGTACATATTCTGAATTTTGACCAATACACATTGAAAGCTCAATTGTTGTTTGCTCCTTTCCTTTGCAGGCAAATGCTCATTATAACACTGAGGAGAAAAAATTAATTTCTGCCTATTCCAAGGGCATCAGTATAAAAGTAAATGCAGTTTACTAGGCTGGAACTTGAACTCAGATTGCCAAATCTGCTTTCTGCACTGATAAGCATTATGCTAGCCACATATCCCAAAATTAAAGTTATGGAAGTAAATAATAGAAAAGGGTTCACATGCAGAAGTAGAAAAGAAGCAACAAAAGAAATTAACGAGCTTGTGTTGAATGGCATTGATATGAGTTTTTGATTATGAAACTTTTTGTGCTTACATAATTACTGTGAAGGCAAACAACAAGGAAGGTCAAAGTTTTCCTTCTTAGATAGAAAAGTGGATGATATCAAAAGTCATGGACAGACTGAAGTAAACACTGCATGGTGACTGTTTTTAAGCTTAAATGCAATTTTCAGATCATATATATATTGAAAACAGAAATAGGGGTTGTTCCAATGAGAGAAATTGGTATAGGTAAAAAAAATGTGAATGTTTACGGCTTCTCACACATTTTTTAAAACCAAACTTTTGTTTTTGCTTAAAGATAAACTTCAATCTTAGATCATTTGTGAAAACTACAACCAGTCAGTTAAGTGTCATACGTGATACATGCTGGGGTGATCATGTCTCTTTCAATCCATGACTCACTAGAAAGAAGATTTTCCTGCACTAGGTTTTTTTTTTTTTTTTTTGTGGTAAACTAGTTGCCAACCAAGACTATAGAACTTGTCCTGCTATTCAACCCATACCCGGAGGAAGAAAAGATGGATTAATACCTTTCCCAAGGGTATTTACACATGTGAATGCAATAAATTCAAATGGAATTTGAACCCGACTCTCTGAGTTCTCATTCCAAGCTGATAAAAAAATGAGAGACATGAACCGTATTTTTTTACTGGAAGGTAACCTCATCTGTTGCAAGATAGTTGAACTTCCAAAATGAGTTGTGTTCAAAAATTGAATTTACAAACACTTTTACTTTTTTTGTATCTCTCTCTGTAAAAGCTTGTAACTTGGACATCTATAAGCATAGGAGACACGTATCTGTTATGAAGTTAGACTTACACTAAGGAAAATTAATCAAGGATGTTTAGAAGAATAAATTAAAAAAAATATTAGGAATAAATTCTATGAAATAAAAAAAAACATGATATGGATTATTAAAGAAATTGATTGCAGCCAAATGTGTTTTGCAAGTTTAGAAACGTTAAAATAGAAGTTGTGAGAAGAAAAGGATAGCGATAGACACTCACGTACTACTTGAGTGGTGTCCAATCAAGTCGACAGAAGGAAAATTATATTAATAGTCAAAGAGACACACAAAGAGTGCATTTGCTTATTGAGGAAGTTGATAAATATAACAAATAAAAAAAATGCAGAGTATAACAATCAGTTTCTGGAGTAAACAATGGAAATCAATTGATAATAGATAATACATGAAGTAGACGGCAGCTTCGAACAAAGTCGATTTATAAAGTGTGTAATAGACAGTTGAGTAGAGCGAATAGTTGGTGAATTAAGGCAAGGCAGACAGTGAGTTGTACGGTAGACAGTTTGTGAAGCAGAAAGATATTGATGGATACAATGCAGAAGACAGCGGTGAAAAAAAAAGCGCTCCAGTACATATTGTAGAATGCTATCAATAGAAACATTGGTAAAGCAGTGTATCAAAGTGAATGGTGAAACAGTATAATCGACATTTTAGAGAGAAGTTGACAGTCAAGAAGACAAGAAGAGAAAGACGAATAATAAAGAAAGACATTGAACATAAGACATTGTTACTAAGTTAATATAGCCTATGTAATAAATATATAGAAAAAACATTTTACTGAGTTCATAAGTAAACAATATGCTGTTTACAAATTAAGTGCATTGATATGCCTTTCTAATCGATTTCTCTTTATTTCTTTGACTATCTAGCACCTACCGTTACAGACACTAACCTCTTTCAATCTAATTATGAATACAAACATCTTTTCATTTGGATGTGTGAATATATCTTCCTTTAAGTAAAGAACACCCAAAAATATATTTTACAATTTACATAATTAGTGAATTAGACTTGTAAATTGTTCATTTTTGTTATTTTCCTCATGATATTTTTATTCTTTCAACTGCTTTTTGTCTGTCTCTTGATTTTTCATCTTTGTTTTTCTTAGGTATTTTCTAAACTAGCTTAGTCTGACACAAGGCTATAAGTTTTGGGGTACCCAGTTAGTACATTGTCTCTGCTTATTCCTCTAACAACAGATTACCACAACCTTTTAAAAATCAATTTTACTTGAGATGACATTCTTGGCACACTTTTTATCATACAGAAACAATTCAGTTTTCTGCAAATTCACAACACTGATGGTACAGACTTCTATTTTCTTTAAAATTGTTAGATTTTATGTAAATCAATGTTTCCTAATAAAATTAATATTACCCAACTACTGATGGCCAAATTTTCAGGGCATATCATAAATACACCATGTTTCAGTTTACAATATGTTTTTATTACAAATATTTACAATATCTGATGTTAGATTTTATTATGCAACTTAAAGGTTGTTTATCATAATGTAAATAAATATATATAGCACAAGAGAAAATGATATATAAATTTTTATATACCAGAACATTGTTATGAAAATTAATGACAAAATAGAAAACAAAATTGTGATGCATGTCATCCTTTGGGACATCATCAGACTAAAGTGATGTTTCCATTGTTATAACAACAATTATGCAAGAAAGGAAGAAATTTTTTACAAAGATGTTTGAGTATATAATCTAACCAATTTGTCTATTTGAGTATACAATCTATTTGAGTCTATAGCCCAGTCATACTGTGGATGATCTAACAATTAAAATACTTTATATATACTGTAGCTTTAGCAAATTGAGGTAATTAAAGTATCAATTTTTTTTAAATCAAAATTATGGTCAGATTCATTATAGTGAGCAAGTAATGCATTTATTCTGGGAAATAATGTATCACATACAAAACTTTTACCTTTCGTAAATGTTTTTTGATATAGAACGATGGAAATTCTGCTTTCACAAAAGGTTTGTTATTTGAAGTTAAAAGCCTTTGTTGTCTGTCCCACATCCTGGAGGTGAAAAGAGACCAAGAGCTTCATATCCCCAGCTGGGGTAACAGGAAGACTGGCTATGATTGGATGGTTTTGTGACCAATCTGAAACTCTTATACAAGTGAAGTTCGGTGCAGCCTTAAATCCTACTGCAGCTGTGTGTGTATATGTGTGTGTGTGTGTGGGGGGGGGGGTGCGACTTGCATGTGAATGTATCTATTTGTTAACTCACTACAGTAATTTTTAGTGATGAATGTAGAGCTACATTGAGTGAAGTGAATAGCTGAGGGGACTAAAGCTTGGTTCTTTCAAAGAAATAGTCAATCAACATGAAAGACAACAGGAAGGAGGTTGAGTAATATTTTGAATATTAAAATTATAGGTCCCTTCAAAGTTGATGATGGTTTCAAAGCAAACACTGAATTAGTGTAAGTTTATAGACGAGATGTATTTGAGTGGTACAGGTCTTGACAAAGAAACTTTGAGCTGAGTATATCCATGCATGAAAATATTTCTCACACCAAGTAAAGCTCACTATTACCAACCTTGCCAAAAAGGTTTTAAAACATCACATTAACGTTTTAACTTCAATCCTCACCAGATATTAATGCAATAGAAAAATTATGGTAAAGTATTAGAAGAAATCTTTACAAGAATGGAAAACAGTATTCAGGCAAAGATGGCTGGTTGGCATTAATATAACTTTTAATCTTACAGAAGAATTAATAAAAAGGACTTATTCAAATATAGAAGCTTATAATTCAAAATGTAAAAGTTGTATTGAAAATCAAAAGATATGTTTAAACAAAAAGTAGGAAAGTTACCAAAATCAATGGTTGTAAGACTGAGGAAGATGATAGAATGTGAAAAAGACCATACTGATATGTAAAAATAATTTAATTTGGTATATTGAATACTGTTAATAAAATGTTTCTATGGCCTATATCTTCTAGATTTAATTATATCATTTTATGTTGCTTTTTGTTTACTATAAAACAAGTTATTTTTTAATAAAGTTAGATAAGTTCATAGGATATATCCTGAAAATGTTACTAACATCATATGGTTAATACCAATTTTACTGCAAAAACATTGACCGGCAGAATATAAACTGATATAACGTATTTTGACAGAATTTTGTCTCATTCTGTGTTGATAACTTTGGAAATTTTTTTATCACTTAAAAAAAGTGTAAAACTGAAGTCACACTTTTCTTGATATGCAAATAAATATGTCAGTAACATTAGCAATACAAAATGTTCTATTTTACTCTGTTGTTTAATCGACCTAGAGTTTATAATATACTTATCCAATAGCTAGTATAAATAGCAATATAGTTACTAATTCTCCTATAAACTATTTATCAATACACTTTGTTAATTATAAGCAATATGATTCTGACATCCAATCAAATTTTTTTTTATAATTACTTCACCCCAAGCAAAACAGGTCTGCCACTGGTTAAAAAATGAGAAAAAAGTAAGAGAAAAAACAAGGTACAGGGGATATTGAAGAAAAAATAAGAGATAGATAGGAATCAAGTAGATAGAAGGTCACAGTTGACATTGCATTTAAACTTTTGGAGAGTGTAGTGATCAGGGAAGTAAGTAAACGGTAGGGAGTGTCACAAACAGAAAGTGCGAGAAAAGAAACTCTTAGAGTAGAAGAGAAAGTTACATTTAACTCTTTTTATGGTAAAATGGTGGGCTTAGATGCCAATCTAGGAGCATGAGTAAATACACGTGGTCAAGAAAACATGGAAAAAAGCTCATCAGAGCAATTGCCATGAAAACATTTGTAGAAAAGAAGCCACATCGCATTAGTGAAAAACTGACTGAAGGCAAGCTGCTAAGCTTGAATCAATTATATTGCAGATTCTTCTTTAGATTTTGTAGAGAACCTCAAGATGAATAGCAGGAACACCCAACCAGTATTCAATACACAGATGAATGGTAGCCTTATAAATGTGCAAGATGAATTTTGACAAGAAAAACTTCCTGGCCTGACCTAACCTTCCTAGCAGTAGATGCAGCTATGGATTCAATATAGTCATTCCATTTGAGATCATTTTAGAGAGTAAGGCCAAGGAGATTAGCATTATCCATTCTGATGGTAGGTAAGAAAGTTTCTCTCTGGTGATTAAAGGAGATCCGTTTTGTTTTGGAAGCATTAAAATTTACAAGCCATTTCCTACACCATTCAATCCACAGATTCTAGGTTCTTTTGGAGGGCAGCAGTCAGGTTTACTTTGTCAGCCTTGGCAGATTTCTTATTGAGATGGGAGTAAATGGTGGTTTGCTCTGCATAGATGCCTACTTGGAAACTGATTACGTCAAAAAGATCATTGATGATGATCAGAAAAAGCGTAAGAGTTAGGATAGAGCCTTGAGGGTTTCCCACATTCATATGAAAAGCTCTTGAAGTTTGCTCATTCAAAATAACCTTCATTTCATGATTTTATAGGAATGATTGGATTAAATCAAATAATCATCCAGAAATACTGTAGCTTTAGAGCTTGCACAGAAGGCCACCATACCAAAATCTGTCAAATGCTTTCAAGATATCAAGAGAAACACCTTGAGCTTTGATGTTCTTATCAAGTTCCTGGTATATATATTCAGTGATGGTTGTTAGCATATCAGTGATAGACCTGGCAAAGTGGAAGCCATATTGTTTGTCAGAAAGAAGGTTGTGAGATGGTGAACTAATTCAGCATTGATAATAGCCTCAAATACCTTGCCAAAAAGAGGTAAGAGGCTAATAGGTCAATAATTAGAGGGGTCAAAGAGTTCCCCAGAGTTCTTAAAAACAGGAACTACAGAGAAGGACTTCCAACATGCAGGAATGAAGGAAGAAGTGAGGCAATAGTTATAGAGTTTGGAGAGGACTGGAGCTAGCTCGGGGGCTCAATTTTTTAGGATGATTTCTGGAATTCCATCACCTCCACTTGCCTTATGAAAGTCAAGCTTATAAATTATGTTAGAGACCAGAGATGGGTTTATATATATATTACTCAATTGAGCCTCAGTTCTAGGTGTGAAATTTAGAAATCTATGTCCAATTTTTTAAAGCATAGTACTAGACTAACATTGAGATCACATTAATTTATAGTTGAGCTAGTTAGATATAGTTGTAAGTTCTATACTAAGTTTCTTTTTTCACATTTTCACTTGTAGAACTCCCTTCTGGCTCATTGCTTTCCAGCCAAATTTAATCTGCAAAAATTTAAATGCAATATCAATCATGATCTGTTGTGCTCCTGATTACTTTTTTTCCTTTCCATTCAATATTTATGTTCTTGTTCCTGATTCTTCCAGACACTTTCACCCCTTGCATCTAAGTGGCTTTAAAGCCTGGCCTAGCCTGGAGTGATACGGATTAAAAACAATGTTATTTATTTTAATAAATGGTTTTTAATTTGCATTCTATTGATCTTTTTGCATCACTAATTAATTTATATTAATACTAAAAAAATAATCGTTAATAAGTTTAGAAAAGACTACCATGGTATTTATAACTTAATTCCCTGATTATCAATTCATATAAAGGATTTAATTATTTTGTATTAATCTTCAATTAACTTACATAAGAAATAAGACTTTTTCAAATATGCAAGCTTATATTTCAAAATATAAGGATTGTATTGAAAATAAACTTTTTAAACAAAATATAAATGTCAAAATTTGAATTTCTACTTTTACTTTCAGTGCTGTTATTTTGTGTTTATTTTAAAAATTGAATAAAAAAGAAGTTGCTCAATAGTTTTAATGAGAAAATGTTGTCCCAAACATTTCAAACTTAAATTTTCACAAACAAATTGTTTAAACCCATTTCCGGTTCCTTCTCATAAAGACTTCTCCTTCCCATTCACCCCCAGTATCCCTTTGCATCTTAGTGGCATTATCACCTATCTTAAAGTATAATGATTAAAAATAATGTATTTTTTCTTTCTTTATTCATAAGTACTAATTTAATCAATTCGCATGTCTCTCAAACAGCTAGTAAAAATTCTTGCTGCACACTCTACAAACAGAAGTTTTAAATTTGTATTTAATTCAATAGTGGTTTCTTTTCTTTTTTTAGTATTTGGTTGCAGCAATATTAAAAAGACTCAAAGCACCATGGAAAGTAATCAAGATTTTCAAATAAACGTTAAACACAGTAACAATAAAGAACAAACAACTAGCAAATTGCCATCAAGAAAATTTATTTTATGCTTACTTGATCAAAAGACAGCAGAGATACAAAAGTGTGATCTTGTTAACACTTGGGAAAACTTGATTATTTCCAGTTAGCTTTTTACTCTATGCAATTTGCTTTTCTTGTATATAAGCTTATGTTTAATGGATCAATATGACACAGCTTGATAGATCATAATTCCATTTTAGCTAGTTGCCAAATTGAGTTAAACGTCTTTCTTTCTTTTTTGACATAATTCGTTTGCATTAACTGCTAAAAGTGGAGTCTGCTGTACTGAATTTGTTCAGATAAAATCTGTTCATCAGTTAAATGGCAGTTATTTGATTTATAATGACTTGAAGTTTAAATAGAAAATTGTATTTTTTTTCCCTTTTATACAGAGAGTAATTCTTTGTTTCAAGCAAAGGTGTGTAGAAAAGTTTATTGAAGAACAATTAATCAGAAATTCTTATCCTTAAATTTACCTTTCAAACTGTATAAGCAAAATATTCAGAAGCAAAAAAATTTCTTCATGCATCCATTGAAACAGATTTCTTTCTCACAGTTTTCTTTCTTTTCATGTTTTCATGTCTTTATTTTCAATAGTTAAATGAACATTACTTTCACCGTCAACGTAATGCCAGCCCTTGTCACTTATGTTTGGTTGTAGGTTAAGTTGGATAAATATTGGCTCTTATCTCTTTTTTCCCCTCAATACCTCTTATGACAAATACAATGAAAAAATATGAGAAAACCAGTAAATAAAAAATAACCCACACTCAACTTTTCTTTCTCCAATATTTGTGGTATTCATTCCAACTTTTACAGTGTAGAATTTTTTCTTAAAACAGTCCCTGGATATCTTTGCAATTTGTGAAACCAATTTAAATTCTTCCATTAGTACCAATCAATTTTCTTTTCCAGGCTATCTTTCTCTTTACCAAAACAATTCCAGCATTCACATGCATGACCCTGGTGTCTACATCTAAGATAATCTTCCATATCTATAAGTCTACTATCCACCTATGCTTAGAATATTGCTACCACATATGGTCTGCTATATATTTAGAGATTCTTGATAAAATTCAAAGAATAATCATCAATAT
Source organism: Ascarosepion bandense (assembly GCA_037127315.1). Classification (NCBI taxonomy): domain Eukaryota; kingdom Metazoa; phylum Mollusca; class Cephalopoda; order Sepiida; family Sepiidae; genus Ascarosepion; species Ascarosepion bandense. The sequence goes on from JBBBDQ010001333.1 coordinate 1,911,375, forward strand.
TATTGGTCCTGACCTTGTGTCTTGGCTTCAGTCACTTTTCAACAGCTATAAAGTTGCTTCCCTGTGCCTTTTCTATAGATACTTTCATGGTAATTGTTTGGATAAGCTCTTTGCTATGATGTCTAGACATTTTGAATTTAAGTGCAGTGCAACAAGGTCTCATCAATGTACAGTTGAAATAGCTAAATGTAACCATAAGTTCTATGCTAACAGTTTCATTTCTCACACTTTTTTAGACAAAGATGACAAGACAAAGAAATTTGTTTTCTATAAAACTGAACATCTCACAAAAAGGCACACAGAAAGAATGAAGCAGACCTTGGAGAAAGGACAGCAAAGACCCCCATTAGACTGTGCTCTCATCTACATCTCATCTCTGCTTTGCTCACTGATAGGAGAAGGTCGCAACCCAAGAATAAAATCCAGTTTACTGCTAAAAATTGTTTAGTTTTTCAAAGATAACATCTAGAAATTCACTTTTTTATGCTGGTTTGTACAATTACTTTAAAATTTAAGTTCTTCATAATGCTCTGTATGTATTTAAGAATTTGTAAATATTTAATCCTTTTAAAATATAATAACCTCCCACCTCACTTTATTCATCTCATCTGGTGACCTTCTTTATTTTATTTTAATTTTATTTTTTTAAATCTCCTTATCTATATATATATATATATATATATATATATATATATAACCAAGTAAATTAACTACATTTCACTGTATTAAACAATGAAAATGTATAGTTATTAATTTGCAGTATGCTATTATAATAATAATAATAATAATAATTATAATAATAACTATATATCTATGCTCTACTTCTGTACTGAGCACTTTTTAAAAGTAAATATCTAACTGTTGAATGTACTTCCATTAGTATTAACCACTTATATTATGATTATAATATATATATATATATATATATATATACTCAAATTAAGAAGATCAGCCAATTTACACTACCACACTTTTTGATTCCAAACCATCATTTCCATGTTATCTGAAAATTATAGTTGTACACAAGCCTTTACTATTATAATCAAATCATTTGTGTGAATAGACAAGGAGTTCATTCCTTAAGTAAACTGTTTGTCTCTTACACCAATCAGTGTGTGTGTGTGTGTGTGTGTGTGTGTGTGTGTGTGTGTGTGTGTCTGCGTGTCTGTGTGTGTGTGGACACAGTTACAATAAGTTTGTCTTTGTAATTCACCCCTGAGGATGATCTGAGGAGATCCAAAGTATTTGGTTAGGGAAAAACTACGGTACCTTCCTTGATGAAATTCATCTTAACTTCAAGAAACTGATTAGAGAACTATAAAGGATTATTATATAGATAAATAAACATAACAATTCTATATTATTCAATAAAACATGTTTTGATATTTGTAAAAAAAAAGAAACAAGAGGAAAAACAATTTTTTAGTCGACACATTTTGTCCTCTGAGTGACATTAACTTGAATGCGCACCTCAAAGGACAAAATGTGTCGACTAAGAAACTGTTTTTCCTCCTGTCTCTTTTTAAACATTTTGTTCCTTAATAGATACACTCTATCTCAAAAAAGTTTACACACAAACACACACACACACATACACACACACACATATATGCATATGTTTGGAGATACAGTGACATAATGAATCAGAGAACAGAGTTCAAATTCCAGTTGAGTTCATTACATTCACTTATTATATCCTAATACCCTTAGGAAATGTACAAATCCATTTCTTCTCCTCCTAAATTTGAGCAACTATCAGGACAGACTGCATCCAATAGCCTTGGCTGGGCTCTGTCAGGCTATCATGCCTAAGCCACACACCACTGCTACTGCAGTAAATGTCATGCCCTTACAACCCTAATGGGTTATGGGACTCATGATGTGAGCTATATATATATATATATATATATGAGAGAGAAAGAGTGAGAGAATGGCAGGGAGATTATAGATTTTACTTATGGGATAGACTGATTAGAAATACATGTCTAAATAAAATTATTTTACAAACAGAACATGAATATTAAATATCTTTCATTTATATTTTAAACTGTCTTTGGAAACATAAAAAAAAGTGGCATTATTTTTCATTTTCAAGAATTCCACAAAAAGCAAGATTCCTCTTTACTTGTCTTACCATTCTCTTTCATTCCACTCTCTTTCACTCCATTCTCTTTTATTGTTTGTTAGAAAAATATTCCAATGTTTAATATTTTTTCTTGATTTTCTTTATTATCTCTAAATTTCCTTGACAAATTCCCATGTTTTTTAAACATTAATAGTTACTAATCAGAAAAATTATTTACTTTTTATATAAAGAAAATTTTCATAAAAATACTAAAAACATTATGCAGTCCATCAATAGATCTGTGTGAAGTAAGACATGATGTGAGGGTATAGTGAATGAACATTGATAGATATAAAATGGTACATTTTAATAAATTATTGGATTTTTAATATATTTAAGTATTTTCTTCTTAATTAGCTCATATCATATTTTAATTAATATTATCTAAATATATTCAGTTAAATATAAACTATTTTCTTATATTGTAACAATCTATCTTAAAATTCAAAATGTGATTATATTCTAGTGCAATATAATTTATGTTCGAAATAAACAAATTATTTTTATTAAAAATAATTTCTATTCATTTTTACTCCAATAAAATCCTTCATTACTTTCACTACTAACTTCTCAAACATATCAAATATGATCTTCCATATTTCACATAGCATGCATGTTACCAACAACAGAAGTATAAAAAGAAAACTATGTTAATCATTGAAGTGAATGTCACAATAAAATGGTGATGTCACTAGTTCAACTTGGATGATCATGGGAAGGCACGCAGGAAGAGACAGAGTGGGGAAATGAAACTGGAAGATAACATTCCTGAACTGGCTGGGTCTTTCTGGAAAAGTCAAAGAGCACTATGGGAGATTGTAAAAGAATGTCTTGAATTCTTCAGAGATATTTCTGTTACTCATGTTAATCAGAAGCATATATATTATAGGAAGATAGATTGAAATGAGGAGCTGCTAAAATATTCTCAGCCAGAATTCTCAAAATCTGACCAAACATCATAATTTATTTTTAATCTTTTCTTTGTTTGGCTGATAACATTCTTGCACCACCTCTTCATAAATATATGCATTTATAAACTGAGGTCTGTTACTTTTTTTATTTTTTCATTTGGAAATGAGTTATTTCAGCAACCTTGGTTTCAACCTCTTGGTATCTTCAGACAATTTATAATAATTGATTTTTCCATTTTTCAAATGTACAAACAGGGATATTTTACAAATGCATGACTGGAATTTTTAAACAATGGAAAATTTTCAAAATTAAGGAGGAGTTATTCAAGGATATTACAACATTTTCATCCATGTTTGTATGATCCTAATATGTGCTTATAGGTGTGATTACATCTGGACATAATTTCTAATCTTTCATTTAGTAATTTTTTTCATTCTGAGAACAACATAATGGTTAACTTTTCTTCCTGTCAGGAAGAAAGATCATAAAAACAGGGATAAAAGTGTTGTAAGATAATTCCTCCCTAATTTTGAAAAATTTCTAGTTGTTTAAAAATTCCAGTCACGTGTTCGTAAAAAATCCCTATTTGTATGTTTGAAAAACATAAAAATCAATTATAAATTACTTGAAGATATTAAAAGATTGAAACCTAGGTTGTAGAAATAACTTATTTTCAAAATTAAAAATATTCAAAAGTTCTACAATATAAATGTATTGAACACTTTTAATCGAACTGTGTACTAGTCTAATTTAATTATGACCAAAAACTAATTATATATATATATATATATATATATTACGGAAATTAACAAAGATTAACGAAACTTTGTTATAAACAACTGACAATTTGAAATGATTTGTCTGAACATTATTTTTGATTGATACTCATATTTAAGTAGATATTCTGTTTTTAATTAAACAGTATTATATATTTATATCTACCAGCGTGATTATTTACAATAGATTTTTATTACAAAAATATGTATAATTCGGCAGGATTCAAACCTGCAACCCCTATCCACATAGGGAAAGCTACCATGTGATCTGGCACATCTTAGACCTCTTGACCACAAATGACCTTCAGTCTAAATGAGGTATTATATGGGCTTGATTAAAACCTAATTTAGACTGAAGGTCATTCGTGGTTAAGAGGTCTAAGACGTGCCAGATTACATGGTAGCTTCCTTTATGTGGATAGGGGTTGCAGGTTTGAATCCTGCCAAATTACACACATTGCACCCCGAATATGGACAGCCTCATTAGTTCCCATAATAGGAGTATTCTGGTGAACTTGCGCAATGCTGAATCTAGGTCCGGAATTCTAAACGAATGCAACTGTAATTCTGTGGACGCCTGCCCGGTGGAGGGAAAATGCAAATCCACCCAGGTGATTTATGAAGCTCGCATTTCTCCATCTAACAAAAAAAAAACGACTTCCGGACCTATATCAGTATGTCTACCGGTCCTTTCAAACAAAGACTGTATTACCACAGGTACTCCTTTTTGAACCCCGGTTAGAGGTACCAGACAGCCCTTTCGCGAGCATTCTGGAAAATGAAAGAGGGAGGGCTGGATCCTGAAATTAGCTGGAAACTGATAGGTTCAGCCTGTATTCCGAGGAATTTTCCTGATAGGTGCTATCTATGTTTACTGGAAAAAATTTCAATATTAAAATACCCCCACCAACACTGGCTACTGAATCTTAGGAGGGAATTCATCAGTAAGTGCGGCCACAAGGCAAATTTTTCGAATACTTAAATTTAGAATTTAAATCCCCATTGACTAGATGTTAGAATATAAATTAAAAGGATTCAATTTAAGTTTTAATCTAATAATTTTTAAACTGATAACTTCCCGTAATTGGCATTTAGCTCGCTTCTACCTAAAAGGTTTAATCAAATAAACTTAAATAAAAAAAAATGTTTAAATCTTATATTGAAACCGATTCCTTCTTGCCTAAATACACCTCTTCAAACAGCCCAAAATCTTAACTTTAAAAAGTAATTTCACTCATTTAGTTGTCTATCTTTATAAAATATGAACTCCTATTCCTCCCCTTCCTAAATATACCGTTTCAACACCCTGTAACCCCGCGACTACCAGCTCTGTCCTTTTCTACTTTGTGACCGTTGTTAACCTAAAACCCATCAACACTCTACCCCAGGGCCTTTGCCATTTGGAAAAAACAATGTCGCTGACATGACGTAGAATCTCTATTAGAGATCCTATGTCAAAATGTACTTCCGACACGTTTGAATTTTGAAAATTTTCTCTATTTTATATTGGCTCTGTATTCTTAACACATTGAGCTCTCTGCCTGCATCACTTTTTAATGTTAAAAATTTTTAATATTGATGAGGATCAGGTTCTTGGAATTTACCTTCCTACTCTTCCACTTTGGATTAAAGAAAAACAAAAATATATATATATATATATATATATATATATATATATATATATATATATATTAGTTATCCACATACAAGCCTGTTTTGCTGTATCACAGCTCATCAGTGTGGCTAGACACATCCACTTGCTTCTGGCCAGGATTGAAACTCGACCGATTTGGTGTCAGTCAGAGTCATTACCCCATAAACCATAGACGCATGGAATCAGAGAAAGGAAATTTTAATGTGTTGTATATAAGCAGTGTATACACACGCCAGTCACTGAAAGAACTCAATTCATTTCTGAAGAGTAACGCATATATCACAGAAGTGGAAACTGTTTTTAAAATTTTCTTCTCTAGAAAGCTCAATCGTAATGAGATACAAATAAATTAATAAATCTACATATTATCCTATGCCTGGAGTTTTATGTGTTATGCAAGCATCAGGTGACAGCTGACAGTTTAATAGATTTGAATTTCAGCTCACTCAATTTAAGTTTAACCTACCCTTCAGTCATAACATCCAAACTAATATTGAAAATATTCCTTAACTTAATTCCAAACATTTCTACCATTCACCCACACTAAACAAAATCTTCAACAAAAACAATGTCAGAGTCAGTTATAGTTGTGTTAAAAACATAGAAAAATATATTTCGAAACATAATGCAATGATATCAAATAAATATTTGGCCTGCATAAACAACATCTGCCACCCAACTAATAGCAAAAATGGCCCTTCTAAAAATAATTGCAACTGCCAAAAACATAAAACCTGCCCATTGAATGGAAAATCTATGTCCGAAAGTATTGTTTATGGAGCTCAAATTCATTTGGATGATAATGATGTTAAATTTTACTTTGGAAGCACTTCTAACAGGTGGAAGATAAGATTTAACAATCACATGTTATCTTTAAATAACAGTAAATACAGCAAAAGTACCATATTATTGGAAATTAAAAAACAATAGCAAGAATCCAATTATTACCTAGTGTAGGGGCCTCAGTGGTGCTTGGTAAATTGGCCTTGTGCCAAACATGCCCAATGTCCCCATAATTTAAATATCAGAAGATTAAAGGTTAGATGTTGAAATGTGGAAGGATAAAATATTTCATCTGTACATTAAAGTAAAGATTTATTAACTGAATAACAAAATTGTAAGAAGAAAAGTATAAGTGAAATTTTGTTAAGTGAACACGATAACATATTTGTGAGAAGAAAAATGTTCATTGAGAAAATGCATGTAGTTTTGTAGTTAAAATTGTTCAAAGAGAAATGTAAGTATTTAAAATGTCCACAGAGGTTTAGAGTTCATGGTTGTGTAGTAGCAGAATGTAAAGTCTTATGTTCTTTCCTCTTTTGGTAGGTTAGTGACAGGGTGAGAAAGAAGAAATAAAGAAATAGTACTTAGAGTGTCCTGTTGTTGTTGTTGTTGTTGTTGTTTGCTCTGGCTGACAGATGCCTTCTAAAAGCTAAGCAAAGTCTTGAGAAACACAAAAATATTGTTAAAAATCAAGAAAACAGTACTGAACTGTTATGTAATATCAATTCACCTATATGGCAGTGAATGCTGGACAATTTTCTCACAGATATTAAGAAAACTTGAAGTAATAGAAATATGGTTCTACAGAAGGATACTGATAATACCATGAATCAAATATGTGAACAAAAATATAGTTTTAGAGAAAATGGAAACAAAACATACACCTACACTTAACACTAGAAAAGTGATAGTAGAAATTTCTATGTTGCATAATCAGAAAAGAGAGCTTTGAAAGAGAGGACAGATTGAAGACAAGAGAGACAGACAAAAAACAATGCATAATCCTCCTAGTGAGCTTGAGTAAATGGATGGTAGAACAAGGTTTAGGTGAGATAACAAAAAACGACAATTTATTAAGTGATACAAATGACAGGAAATTGGGAAGAGCCATGATCATTAATGTCCTGCATGGACAAGGCTCATGCAGGAAGAATATATACTCTGCTTTTAAACCATGTACATTGCTTGCTCACTTTCTCACTCTCCTAATAAACCATGTATATTATACTCGCTCACTCTCCTTATAAACCATGTATATTATACTCGTTCACTCTCCTTATAAATCATGTATATTACACTCGCTCACTCTCCTTATAAACCATGTATATTGTACTCACTCTTCTTATAAACCATGTATATTATACTCACTCACTCTTCTTTAAAACAATGTATATTACTCTCCTTTTAAGCCATGCATATTACTTACTCTCCTTTTAATACATGTATATCACTCACTCACTCACTCACTCACTCACTCACTCACTCACTCACTCACTCACTCACTCACCTTTTAAACCATGTACACTGCTTGCTCACTCTCCTCTCAAACATCTCCATTACTCACTCACTCTCCTTTTAAACTATGTACATTGCTTGCTCACTCTCCTTTTAAACCATGTATCTTACTCACTCAATCTCCTTTTCAACCATTTATATTGTTCACTCCCCACCCCTTTTTAAGCTATTTATATTATTCATCCTTGCTATCACCAACACACATACACATCTTTTAGCTGGTGGCATCTGGGTCTCTTCTCTCAATGACAAGCGTCAGAGTTATCTCCAGATCCATAGCAATGCAAAAGAATTCTTTCTTTCAAGATTTTCAGGTTCATAAAGGTTCCATCTTGATTTGTTATTCATTCTTTAGTCATTCTTAACTTCTCCATAGACAAAATCTACTTTCCATATAGAAAAATTTTCCCAAATGTAGCCATTTAAAAATTTTTACTTTAAGAAACAAAAATGATATTCAATGATCATTGTTCATTGTCCATTATTACAAAGTTCTTATTAAAGGTAAACCTTTCTCAATTGACTGAGCTTAGATTTATTAACTTTCAAAATTTATATGAATACTCTTCTTCTCTTGAAGTCTGTAGTTCATTTGTTTATCTACTTACCTTGTTCTATATATTTTCTTGTGAGAAAAATATTTCTATATATATGATTATATTTCATTTCATTTCCACCATATCAGTTTTACAACATTTATTTCCCTATCATAGGAAATACTTTATTTTTCAACTAAATCAGGGAAATTACTATTCATATTCTGGTTTATATACTGAACTTGGAAAACTTTGGCACAAGGCCATACTCATGAAGCATCAATGAGGAATAAACTCCCTGACAATGGCTTTATGGCAGGTGTTCTTTACCCTCTTGTTTATTGCACATGATTCAACCTAACTGAACACATCTCCTGTCATCAGTTTCATGTTAATCATCAATAAATATTCAAAAGATCAGTGAAAGAACTTCTGCATTTTCTGCCATGAATATTAAATGTTTATGCTTTGATGTTTGAGTTTTACAAGATTAAGATAACGTTATGATCGATTCGCAATATAATTCAAAGTAAAAAAAACTGATTAAATTAATCAAATTTTTCAATGAGGCAAAACATTGGGAATATTAATGTAATAATATTAATGTAATAATATCAATGTAATAATATTTCATAACAGAAATATTAACATCATGAAAAGCAAGTCCACTCATTTAAACAAGCACATGTGAATAATTTAAAGACATGACTGACAATGATAGAGAAATAACTAGAATAACAAAAGTAAATAAATTTGTCTGAAATGAAGTAAAAAGGCAGAATATCATTAATATTTTGCATACTAAGTTTAAAAAGTTCTTTATATTTTGGTCATCAATGCTATCAAAAAGAATAAGAGAAAACAAGAATTATTAATTAGCACCTATTTGAAACAAAATATTACTTCTCATTTAGTTCTAGCAATTTTTTAGTTTCTAGTTGTACTGAATACAAACTTAATAACTAATCAATAAAACATGACCTATAGCCTAACTATATATTATAGTGTACAGCTGTACAATATAATATGTAGTGATTAACCAAAATCAAACAGATGTAACAAGCTACATACCTGGGAAGCATATTAACAGAAGATAGGAAGTGCGACATAAAAATCTGAAGACACACTAGGATAGTGAAAGATGCTTTACAAAAAGCTAATTAAAGTATAAAGAAACAGAAAACTATTGTTAAAAATAAAGAAAAGACTACTGAATTTTTATGTAATATCAGTCCTCCTACATGACAGTGAATACTAGACAATCTCCTCATATATGAAGAAGAGATTTGAAGCAACAAAAATGTTGTTTTACAGTAGGATATTATGAACATTATGAATTGAACATATGAGCAGTGGCTAAGTTCTAGAGACAATAGCAACAAAAAAGACTTGGAAAATTTGATACTCACAAGGTGGCTTAAAGGTAAAAGAGACAGAGGAAAGCAATGCATAACCTATCTGGTGAGCTTAAGTAAATGAATTGCAGAGCAGAATATGGGAGATAAATCTAAAAGATGAAAGTTATTATGAGCTACAAGGAACAGAAAAGTCTAGAGATCTGTGATTGCCAACATCCTGAAGGGACACAGTTCATAGAAGAATAGAAAATATTACCTAAAGTCTAGTTGCAAAAATATTAATTAGTAACTTAGTACAAATTACTACTTCAGATTTAGCTCAAACAAAAAACTATATGTAGCTTTTTGCACAAAATATTAATTATTGCATAGTTATAAACATATTACATAGTGACAAATTGTCCAAACTGTTAGGTTGGGCCTACTTATACAAATACTAGTAAGGCTTTAGATTTAGTAAATATTATCTAGACCTTAGTTTTAAAAATTTTTAATGACTAAGTATACTAATGCCTCCTTGTACACATTATTGGTTCATATATAATGCCCATTTTAGTAAAATATTACCAATTTCCTATTTGCATAGAATAATAGTGCTTACTTCTAAAAATATTATCTAAAGCCTAGTTTTACAAAAGATCACTTATTTCTAACTTGTACATAATATTAATAAGTGACATAAGTGTGTGTGTGTGTGTGTGTGTGTGTGTGTGTGTGTGTGTGTGTGTGGTCAAGCTAACTCAGTCATTCATGAGACTATCACAAGGTCAGAAAGTCATTAGGTCATTAGGAAGGCATTCTCTGATATAACATGGCTGATCAATGTAGTTTGTTGCTGGGTGACCAACCCATCTTGCTTCATTTCTAGCAGTAGATCACTCATGAATTCTTGTTTTGCTTGCTGGCAGTGTCCTGAAAAGCGCATTCTGCATTTACATAAATTTCTAGAAATATCAGTAATGTGAACATAGATCTGTGATTGAGTTGGATGTTGTCTCTAAGAGATGTTAAGTATAGCTCTTCAATATCCAAGCATAGATTTCACCAAACTTAGACTCTAGGGTTTTACTTAATCTCCAAGCAGTGACACCATAGATTAACACCGGCTCTACAGTGGCTCAAAAGAATCTCTGCTTGAGGTTGTCTGGTAGATCAGATTTCCAGATTACATTAATTTTATTCAAGGTGGCCCAGGCTTTAGCTATGAAAGGTTTCACATTTTTTTCAGTGGACTTTATTTTGCTTCCTACATTTGTAAAACATTAAAAAGATGTTATTGATTCACCTGAGACATTTTGTATTGAGCCTTGCTGGTTGAACTTCTGTCGACAAACATCTTCTAGGTTTTACTTTATCATCAAGACTCTTAAATCAATATCCTGTAAAAAAAGTTGATATATACAGATGACCTAGTTATCACAGTAGACCAATGCACAGTTCTCCTACATCATCTAGAAAATGATACCAACAATGTTGGACTCAATGACAATGTTTTAAAAACTGAATTCATAGGCTTCAACCAGCAAAGCTAAAAAAAATGAAGTGACTATTAAATTATTTTTTGAAGTTGAATATCAGTTTCTGTTTGAATGATGAACATTAATCCTGTTAGATTATTGTTAATACCATTTGTGCTGGAATGATTTCTAAGCTGACTCAGTGATTAATTCTTTAAAATGCACAATTTCATAATATAATGATTGCCTGGAAAATCCATTTCATACCTTTTCAAATAAGTATCATGTTGCTTATATATCACTTTAATCTGGATACAGAGACAAATTCTTTCCACTTTCATAGAAATATTTATGTGTGTGTGTGTGTGACTTTTAGAAAATTCTAGATTCTAAGATTTATTTCAATTTAGGATTAGTACTTAGTACATAACAAAAACAAATTTTCTGGTGTAATACATACATACATACATACATACATACATGTGTGTGCGAATTAATTTAGGTATATAACTAAATGTGTATTTAGACATAGTTTTAAACACCAGAATTATATATATATATATATATATATATATATATATATATATATATATATATAAGAGATGTACTTCTATTTAAATATGAGATATATGAAGAAAAAGTAAGTGTATGAAACACCAATATCCTATTACAAGTGAATTTTCTCACTTACTCTTTGTATTTCTCATTGTCATTCTCTCTTCACACACACACACACACACACACACACATATATATTGTTTTTCAAGGACAACAATATGCAAGTGTTGAGTATGTATGAAAACAGGAAATTTGTCAGGTTCTCCCGAAACCTTCAGGAAACAGCAAACAAAATATAAAAAAGAAAGCAGCTTCCAAACAAAAGAAAAAAAAAGAAAAACTGCAAACTTTGAACTAAAAAATTGATTAAAAATTAGGAATTAGTAAAAGACAAACATAAATAAACAAAAACAGCATCTCACTGTGAATATCCACTTTCTCCCCTTCTCTTTCTCTCTCTCACTATATCTCCCACATTTTCCTTTCATTTCTCTCTCATAGATTTTATCACTTTTTGTTCCATTTTTTCTTTTCTTTTTTTCTCCAGACTTTTGCTTTCCTTCTCGTCTTATTTTTCATCATTCTTTTTCTTTACTTTTCTCTCCATCCTTATTTCTTTCTTTCACTCATTTTTAACTTATTTTACTTTATTTTTCTCTTGTTTCTCTACTTTTCTTTTATCTTTCTCTTAGATTCTTTTTTCTTCTTCCTTCTTTTCCATCACTTTCTCTCTCTCTCTCTCTCTCTCTCTCTCTTTTACTGTTTCTTGCCTTTTCCTTCAAATTTTCTTTCTTTCTTTTTCTTTCTTTTATTACTGTCTTTCATTTCTTTCAATTTTGCATTCATTTTCCTCTTTCTTTTGTGACTCTCCCTTAAAATCTTATTCTTTTAGCTGTTTTTTTTGCATTCTTTTCCTTCAATGTTTGTCTTGCTTTTTTTCTTATTTCTCTATATCTATCTATTACCTTTTTATGTTTTTTTTTTTCATTTATATTATTTTTTCTTTTCATTTACTTTCATATCTTCCTTTTTCCTCTCTTACCTTCTTTATATGTTTTCTTTATCTCCTCTCTTTCACCTTTTTATTTTTATCTTTCTTTCTCTGACTCTTTTTTCTTTCTCTTCCTTTCTCTGACTCTTTTTTCTTTCTCTTCCTTTCTCTGACTCCTTTATATTCCCACCACCTTATCATCCTACCTTTCATTATTTCTCTTCCTCTATATCTCTGCAGCTATCAATTTTATGCTGAGTACTTTTATTGATTCAAAACCAAGAACTGAAAATCTCAGGTCACTTAAGCAAAATGTTTTCTAGCTTATTTGAAGATTTTTTTATTTTATTTTTCGAGTGTCAGGTGTCATAAATAAGCAATATCTTCAAGCTGCATCTGTAAGGCCACTTCAGAGGTGAGAGAAGCACCAAGAATCAGGCCAGGGACTGGATTAAATTTAAAAGAGAAAAAGAGGATAATTGTAAATGTTAGGCAGTTTTGTATTTTCTCTTCAGTAGAATTACAATCAAAATAAAAGCAAAACATAAACTAATTGCTATATGGTTACTGCAGTAAGCAGGCAAAAAGAAATGGAGTAGGAAAAAGGTGTTGCTCAAGGAACTTTTTATATGAAACTTCAGTAGAATCATCAGCTGCTTCAATGATTGATTTGATTTTTTGTGCTTCTACAATAAGACAAACAGGCACCACTTGTCTGAGGTTACTATTTTGTTCTGAATTCCAAAAATTCAATCTTTTTTCTTTGTTTTTTTTAACTCTCTCTTTCTCTCTCTCTCTCTCTCTCTCTCTCTTCTTGAAGTCACTTTTTTACATTTACATTTTACATTTTTTACCAATGGAAGCATTGGCCTGAGAATGAAAACAACACCTAAAACAAGTTGCTTGACAAAACAAGAAAATGTATTTAATTTTGCTGATATTTCAGTGTTTATTTCCATAATCCTCAGACCATTTTCCAAAGATGACCAACAAGTACACCCCTGTGCAAATTAATTGAAACAACTGCTTTAGTTTCCTTTTTTTCACCATATGGTCAGTTTTAGAAGTGGCAGGGTGTAATTGAATTCTATTTTTTTCTCAGATTATGTTATTTGCAGTGGTGTGCAGTAATATGAATCTATTTTCGGGATGTATGATGAAATTTGTTTGGCCTTGAAAAATATTGCATTATCTGTGATTGCATCAGATTTTTATCACACCCAGACACTATTGTCTCATCTGTCCATTAATTGTCCTTCTGCTATTGTCAGTGATGGAAGTGTACAAAAATTGTAATGTTGCATGAGCATGCTGGCAAGACTTACAATGTGACACTATCTCACACGGTGATGCTTTCACTTCTCCCATGGGGATGCTTTCCTTTGGTTAGTTTAAAACAACGGAGAGAGAAATTGATATTGGTGATATTATTAGTGTTTTATTGTGTCACACGATGTGAGCTTAGGAAAAAAAATTTTAGTACCATCAAGTGTTTCTAAAAGCACAGAAACATAAAATAAAGTTATTTTGGATAAATATACATTTCTTGTCTTTCATGATTTACACCTCTTTTCATGTTCAATATGGATTTCTCTTAGATTTGAAATGTATTCCGCTAATCTGAAAAGCGTAGACAAAACAAGTGTCAGAGTGATTTGATAAGGTCACCCAGATGCCAAGGCCACTGTTGAATACACCAGTCCAAAATAACCCGACCTGAATTCAGTTTGGTGTGAGTTGACATGATCTCATTGACATCTGCAAATCGAAGGAGGCGGAGACCAATTTTCATTGGCCGAAGACTGTGAGCCGGCCGGATCCCCAGAGAGGATCGAAATTGGTTATAAAAATAGATGCTCGACACAAAAAGACAGTTGGGAAGCAGTTTTTCAGAGTCTGTGGAAGTTTTTCAAGTTGGGGCTGCTATCAGTCGAAATGTAGCGGCTGGGGGAAAAATGGACCAGCTGGGGAGCCATCGGCTGGTCGCCCAACATGAAACTTATGGCTAAAGAGTTAATTTTGAATGAAGCCTGCCGCAAATTAACTCAAAGAAGTTAATTTGGAATAATGTGCCATCAACATGAAACCCAAAAGAACGTTATTGTCATTTTTTTTTTATCACGGGAAAATCGAAAGTTCTGAATCTTCATTCATTCAACCTCGGCAAACTCCGATAAGGACCTGAAAGAACTTTGCTGTTTTAGAAGTTACATAGGAAAATTGACAATCCTGATTATAAAGAATTAATGAAAAGACTTTTAATGAAATACAAGAGACTTTGGCGAATATTTGAAGAGATCTGTTTATTTCAATGCTAACGAATCTTAGACATTTTACTTGAAGATTAGAAGCTTTGATGCTTTTGGTGAACTTTCTCTCTCTGTTGTAAAAATAATTTTTGACGATTGTATATCATTTTCGACAACTGTATTCTTGAGAAAAGACAGACATTGTTTTTTCTTTATATAAAGACATTCTACGTAGCTCTCCAGGCATGTTCAACTTCGTTCATTTATTTTATTAATTTTTTTTTGGTGCCGTGTTTATTTTTTTTTCAACCCACAAGTGTACACCAGTGTCTGGACTGGCTAAAAGGGACGACTATTGAAATTGCATGACAAGACTTCTGGTCCGTTGTTGCAAAAGATGTCCTGTAACCCAGCTTTTGTGGCGACATCATCGGATGGGATCGCCGCAACCGGGTGGCAGTGTCACGACCGTCAGTGAGAACGAGCATCACATAAGGGCTACCATGCCCTGTGCAGTATCACAACTGGTTGCGGCCGGGCGAATTGAGGGCCAGCCGCACTGCAGTGTTACAACAAATAGATTGCAGATATTGTTGGTGTCAGCCTTTCAACTGTCAGTCATGTCACTAAGCCAAAGAAACAAACTGGATCCATCAGTCTAAAACGTAAAGGAAAATGTAGTTGGAAGAGAAAAATAACAACAAAAGATGACATATACATGATCTGAGTTGGTGTGAAGTATTCTTGAATGACATTCGTTTTGTTTCAATTAATTTGCACCAGGGTGTACATATTTCGGATTTTATCAGATTCCCTGTGCAACTGTAAAATATGTAAGATTTGGAGACTTGTAGTGATAATTAGAATTTGTATTCAAATTTAATAGTCATTTAAAACTGAAAGATAATTGCTTTTGTATCAGGAATTATTAAAGGATTTTTTAAATTGAATTAAAATATCATGTAAAAGTCTGCTTTTCTTAGATTTCATTTCTTCAATATATATGATAAATGATAAATTATGATCTATGATAAATTTAGTTTCAAGATATACTAATGATATAATAAAGAAGTTAACATTTCATACTACTTCAATAGAAAGTAGAAAAGAAGCCTCCTTCAATACAGAAAAGATCAATAACAACTAGTGAGCTAAAGAAACCAATTTCCCCCCAAAATTGTTTTAAGAGAATGATTTTATAAGTTTCAATCAAAAGTAGCACTGGCTGCTTAGTCAATAAATGCTGAGAGTCCTTGGTATGGTGATAAACTACATCTGGCAGCAAGGTCTTGGCTCTGAATGTTTTGAGACGCATGGAACAACCTTTTAATTGCTTTTGTTCCCAGGTCCAACCTCACCTGATGTGGTAGCATCTGTTAGGGTCCCAGCTATGAGCAAATAGTGAAACTCAAAACAAATACAAAGGCTATGAATGTATAAAAATACATTTTTAAAGCAAAATGTTGAGTAATGCATTTTAGTTGAAAGTATATGATTACATCTTCAAAATATTTAGATTTCAGCATTAAATAACTCATAGATGTTGATATGCCACTAAACAAAATTGACAAATCAACCAACAATAAATGTTGAATATTTCCTTACAAGAAAAAGTTCATATTACCACTACCAATATCTGGAATATGTAAATATAAGCAGTGTGAATGCAAACTCTGAAACTCTGCTTGAATATGCTAACATATATCCACATGGCCTGAAGATTGCATTCAAGTATGAAACAGACTGTTACCATTCAATGCTAAACATTGCATCCACACTGCTTATATATATATGTGTGTGTGTGTGTGTGTGTGTGTGTGTGTGTGTGTGTGTGTGTGTGGTCATCCACAGATAGATCTGTTTTGCTCATCAGTACAGTTGGACATCCGATTGCTTTTAACCCAGGATTGAAACCCAACTGAATTGGCGTCAGTTGGCAATTCTACCTCTGAGCCATGGGCGCTTGGTAGAAGGAGCAGACTTTTAGCATATGATGTATCATACGCCAGTAGCCAGAGTGCTCTAATTCATTACTGAATGAGCAATGCGTAGATGCCAGAGTAGCTACTGTTTTTTCAAAGTCTACCATTCTTCCAGAGTGTGAGAGCATAAATAGTCATAAAGGTGATATATATATATATATATATATATATATATATATATATATATATATACTCAAAATAATAACTAAATAGACTCTGTAAGTATTTAGGTTGTAAATTTATACTAAGATAAACCTTTAGAAAAACCACTAACAAACAGAACCTAATTCCGTTACAATCCAGTGCACTAAGGCGTCGGATAAAAGGGGAGAAAAAAAAGAAATCCGTGGAATAAGGACAAGACATACGATACTCCACAGTAAAGAAAAAAAAAACCCAAACGGAACCAACCACAAGAAAAAGGAAAAAGTGCTCGATACAAAGTACAAACAATATACAAAAGTAGAGCAAAGACACACAAAGAATCTCAAGCTAGCCAAAACCTACCACGGTTTCACACTACGGCTCGTCAGGGCCCTGACGAGCTGTAGTGTGAAACCGCGGTAGGTTTTGGCTAGCTTGAGATTCTTTGTGTATATATATATATATATATATATATATATATATATATATCACCTTTAATCTTTACTTATATAATAGTATGGAAAAGATGTGCTGTTGAATTGTTATTATATATTCACAAAAATAACATATATAAATTGTTTAAATGCTATGAAAATATTGAAATATGAGGCTTAAAAAGAGTCTATTATAAGTAACTATATGAGGTATATTTTGGCAAATGATTGTCCTTCACCTGCAAATACCAAACTAGTTTACAGAGAGACCACATTGCTTTCTGCTGTTTTTTAATTCTTCTTTGCAAATAATCTCATTTTAATCTTGTTTTATGAACGAGATGTAAGTTTTGATGGTTGAATAAAGTTTATAAAAGCAGGTTGAGCTGTTGAAAATAATGGACATCTTTTTAAAATTATGCACAGCCAAAACTTAATTCATAGGCAAACAAGATGTTACAAACAAAGTTACATGTGTGCACATGTGTGTGTTCACTTCTGGAAAAGAAGAGTTTTAGAGTTGAAAGCAAGTGAAAGAAAAAAAGAACAAGAAAAGTACTTTATTGTCCTCAATGAGTTTGCAGTACTGGTAAAATAGCAATGGAGATGGATTAAGTAAAATAAAAAAGGAAAAAGAATCAATATTAAGAAATATCAGGAAGAAAACTATGTGGATACATAAATAGACCACATGCATTAGAAGATAACCTCAAGTCATATGGACAAAATTGTGCAGAAAATTATCCTATCCTCAAGACAAAATGAAACAAAATTGATGACAATGATAATAAAAGAAGAAAATATAGATGAAAAATAAAAGCTAAAAATATAATGAATGGAGGAAAATGGTCATACTGTAACCAAAATGGCTACCATCTTTAGATTATCTCCCTTTAGGAGGTCTCATGTCATCTGTGTTTTGAAGCTGACAATAGAAGATAAAGTTATGAAGGAAGAAAGAAATACTTAATAAGAAAGAGAAAGAAACTGTGAATAAAGAAATACTGAAAGCATGTAGAAAGGCACTTCAAAGTCAGGGTGAATGGAATGTGATGAAAATAAGTTAAAAAAAGGGTACTTGGATGGAAAAATAAATCTACGAGAAAAAACTTGTCAGTTCGTGTGTGAGTCATAAGAGAATGTCTACACGGATGCATCATGTCAACAAGCTAAAGAAAATTAAATGACAGAAAAAACCTGGCTAAATTTTTAAAAAATTTGTCTAAAGAGAACTACAAAAATAAAAAAATTTGTTTTTCAGAGGAATTTGTACAATGTCTGTATTTTTTGCTCCTCTCTCTCTCTCTCTCTCTCTCTCTCTCTCTCTCTCTATCTGCATGAGCAATTATATTGGCAGACTGAGATAAAAAAACAAACCAAAAACAGATATCTTTTATTTTTGAATAGTTTTGGCTTGATCTACTTCCAAGATCTGATCAAACATTATAATTTGGTGGGCAATCCCTTCCCAATCAGTACCCTATATATATATATATATATATATATATATATATATATATAATATATATATATTTACTCACCCAAGTATAGGGTAGGTATGGATGGAATAAAATTGCGTATCCAAGATAAGACATGGTTATTGTTGAAACAAAATGGTTATTTCTGTAGTGATATTATAACATATTATATTATAAATTCTAAATATATATATATATAAGTTTGTGTGTGCATGTAAAATACAAATGCACTATGGTGCACAAATAACTATGGCCTGGTATTATTACTGTTGTTGCAGCCTCCTGCTCTCTCTTGTTATGATTTTTAAAAAAAGCAAACCTTGACCTTGCATGCGAAAATCAGCTATGACCAGCTTTGTACCCAGTTACAGCCCAAGTGGAGCTGAGTAATCTTTGACCAATGGCCTGAACGTAGCTCATGGGGAACCTGAGCGTGTAAGATTGAAGTGTAGTATCTGTTCTCAGATACTTTCCATTCTCCAGCTAGGTGTACACTTCATTTGTGATATCGCTATTCAGGGTTGATTCCTGGAGCGCATTTCATTTTAGTTAGGAGCTGATCTCACTTTAGGTTTGACTCTGCTTTAGAGGTGGAACAGTCTAGTTCACCTGAGATCCTGTTACCAGCAGTTGATCTAGCAAAGGAGACAACGACTGTTTGAGTCTAATTGCGTGGCTTTTGCACATGCTAGCTCGCAGCAATCTTGTTTAGCCACATTTGAATCCTGCAAAGGAAGCAAAACACATGCCAGTCCATGGCTGCGCACACACGTGCTAACTCACCCACATTCCTGGGTGTGTACATGTGCTAGACTGCAGCTAAACCTGACCTTCTCAGACTACATTCAGTTGCAGACAAGACTTGACCTCAACCTTCCCACTTGTGCTGTTCCCACCAATCACCAACAACTTTCCAGCCTAAGCTGTGCATGGAACATTTCTGCCAGCCAATGACTTTCCAGCCTGGTCTGTGCCAGACACTGATGATATGCCAACCTGCGCCAACCCTTCTAGACACTGACAACATTCTAACCTGTGCCATTCCTGCCAGATGCTGACGACAATCCTTTAGTGCTGACACAAGTGAGAGAGCATTATAGCTAGGTGTTGGGAGTCTGTTTTTTTTTTTTCACTTGAAAGATGAAACAGCCAAATCAACTTAGGAGTTACATCTAGATACTTAGGAATGCAATCTGTGCTAACTTGATGGTGTTTCTAACTGGGGACCACCTGAAAGGTTATGCAATGCTTTTATTAAAACCTGTCAGCATATGGTGCACAAATTTGGTAGTGATGCATATATGCCTGGTACTGGTACTGGTCTACCCTTATCAGCCTGGGTGTCATGATGGGCATATTGATCTTCATATATTTGTATCCTAGCCTCACTATGTTGGCATGCTGCTACTCTCTCTCTCTCTCTCTCTCTCTCTCTCTCTCTCTCTCTCTTTCTATAACTGTCGATAATAATAGTAATGTTATTTGAGTAAATATTATTATTGAATTGGCCTAGTTAGAATTGACCCACACAAAATTATTGTCTAATATAACCGAATTTATTTTTCAGAGAAATTAATTCAGTGTTGTTTATTTTTTGCACTTTATAAAAACATAAAGAGAGCATTATAGCTAGGTGTTGGGAGTCTGTTTTTTTTTTTTCACTTGAAAGATGAAACAGCCAAATCAACTTAGGAGTTACATCTAGATACTTAGGAATGCAATCTGTGCTAACTTGATGGTGTTTCTAACTGGGGACCACCTGAAAGGTTATGCAATGCTTTTATTAAAACCTGTCAGCATATGGTGCACAAATTTGGTAGTGATGCATATATGCCTGGTACTGGTACTGGTCTACCCTTATCAGCCTGGGTGTCATGATGGGCATATTGATCTTCATATATTTGTATCCTAGCCTCACTATGTTGGCATGCTGCTACTCTCTCTCTCTCTCTCTCTCTCTCTCTCTCTCTCTCTCTCTCTCTCTTTCTATAACTGTCGATAATAATAGTAATGTTATTTGAGTAAATATTATTATTGAATTGGCCTAGTTAGAATTGACCCACACAAAATTATTGTCTAATATAACCGAATTTATTTTTCAGAGAAATTAATTCAGTGTTGTTTATTTTTTGCACTTTATAAAAACATGAAAAAACAATTGATACCAATGTACACACCAATGCCAAGTTGACAGGCTCAAACAGAAATATGACCTCAATTACAAACCTTTACAAAAAGCATATGCTGGGATCTGGCTACTCAGGTTTATGTTGCTATCTGAGTGTCAGAATTCCAAAATTTAACAACAACAACAACACATTTTTTAAATGAAAGATAAAAAAGATTATTTTCTGAAGGAAAAGTAGCAGATCATAAGTTGAAATAAAACTAATATATTATTTTCAGAATTATACAATAACAATGATGTGTTCAATTTTTCTTGCAGTGAAGTTTGTTTTATAAAGTAATTAAGAGTTATTAGTGTTGTGTGAAATATTTATGGTCAGCCTAATGTGTTTGTGAGTTCATAGGCAAGGCCTGAGTTGGCAGCTGTTGGTTAATCCCTTCTTTTGTGTGCGTGGATAAGGCCTTTGGCAGATGTGTGTGTGTGTGTGTGTGTGTGTGTGTGTGTGTGTGTGTGTGTGTGTGTGTGTGTGTGTACATGTCATTCAAACTGGCCTCCAAAATTGTTTTGAGCCTGGAGAAGCAGTTGATATTTTTATATACATGAAGGGGATCTAAAATCTAGTTTTGTATTGAGGTGCAAACTTTTTGTATACAAGGTTTTCATTACAGAAAATAATTTCAGAGTGACTTGTGAAAATCTTTTTCTTCAATTTGTGGAAGAGTTGAAAAAAGCTATTGTTATTTTTTATGATCCAAGAATAATATGTGGTAGGTCTACAGTTATGTCCACAAGTATTTTGGCAGTATTTGCCCTTGTAATGATTTTTTATTAGACAACTTTCTGAGAGGATTTTATTGGTTGAAAAATATAGAAAGAGTTTAATTCTTATACTCAATTTACATTATTTTAGAAACTGCTTTTGTCAGTATAAAAATGTTGTTCTCATGAAATGGTTGTGACAGTTGTAAATTAGTTCTGTTATTTTAATAATATATAAACAACTTTAAAATAATCTTATTCTCATTGGGCAGTAAATATATTTTGTATACTGTAAATATGTTTTAATATATAAACATGTAATGTTTTATCATAAAATTACTAACTCCTGTTCATACGAAATTGGAATTATTGCTAATTCTACATATTTGGCAAAATACTAGTTTGGTACCCATTACTTCGTTGACACAAATTTAAATTGTTTGTCTAGTTTAAACAATACATTTATCAGAAAATATATTTATTTTAAATGCATAATGAGTCATAAAAGTGACTTCAAAGAGCCACGTATTTCAGCTTATGCTCTTGTCCTGTTACTCAGGAGTTGTTGCCAGATAGAAAAATTAAACTGGTGTTCATTTTTTCCTTCTCCCCATCTTTGAATTTATTACCCAACTCAGGGTAGGGCTATCCAGACTGAATTGGATTGTTATTTTTGCTATTTGTTTTTAATTTCTTAATTTCCCATATATGTTTAGAAAGCTTTGTACATCATATATATATATATATATATATATATATATATATATATAATAGACATTTGTTTATCTCACAAGATAAAGGTAGTACCATATCTGGTAAAAACTTCCATCCTTATATATATCAGCTGGTTTGCCAAGATTGGTTGATTTTGTGAAAATATTGGTTTACATAATTTCTCATAAAGGCAATGTATTTGTGTGAATATACAATTGTGACTGACAAGCAAGTATTTTCGTTTTTTGACACATTTTTAATTCTTTTTCTTTAAACTTATTTACAGTTTTCCAAAGATCACACAATCAAAATGATATGTTAAAGAAATAAAAAATACAGTATTATAAACTCAGACGGTATACAAAAAAAGAAATTTACTTGAAAAATTTTCTTGACTTCTTAGTGACTATATTTATAATAAAATTTCAACATAAGCAACCAATCTTTCCTCAATTTTTTACTAGTCAAAAGAGATATCAAAACAAACACTTTTTCCATACACACTGCGAATTCATAAATACCATTGAAGTAAAACCAAAATTCAAGTGCTTAATGCAAATAGAATACAAAGTCAATCTAATGCTTTATAACAAAGGCTAACAAAGATTCCAGATAGTCAAAACAAAACACTGCTTGTCAAAAATAATAGTTGCCATCTGAATAGCACTGATTACCACCATCAGTTCAGCAGAACAATCAATAAAATAAAAATAGAAAAAAATTATTTAAATCCACATCATGGCAAATTATGAAAGTATCACATTTAGTGGATAACATAAAGATATCTGGAAAACTGTCAAAGAATATGAAAGCAAGATAACTGCTTTTATTTTAAGAAGTCTTAATTTTTTTCATATATAATAAACTAACAGAAACATAATTACTATATGAATTTACATTAACAAACACCAACATACATACACAGACATATATATATATATATATATATATATATATATATATATATATTAATAATAATAATAATAATAATAATAATTATTAAACCGACTCTGCGTGTATTCTAATCTCAAAATTTTATAGAAGGGACTTTTTAAGACCATGAATGACCAGCAGAATCTAAATCCGTTATTGTCCTCGGCTATAAAGCTTTGGGCAAAGAGGGGGAAAAAAAGAAAACTGCGTGGGACCGACAATACATACGGTTCCTCCCAGTAAAAAGAAAAAAAACCCTCTAACGGAACAAACAACCAGAAAAGAAAAGTGCTCGATACACACAACCGAAAAGTATTTAACTAGAAGGCAGTAACGCAGAGCAAACACACTAACAAAATAGCAAGATCGCCAAGACCTACCGCGGTTTCGCACAACGGCTCGTCAGCCCTGACGAGCCGTTGTGCGAAACCGCTAGTGTTGGCGATCTTGCTATTTTGTTAGTATATATATATATATATATATGCACAGACATACATGTTACGATAAACTCATAAAGTGACTAAAAACAGCAAATTCTTGATATTAATGTTTCTTTTATGATATCCTTGTTAATCTCTGGAACTTTGAAACTAATAGCCTTATCTTTTCTGTTTCAATCATATTTCCAGAGATTTTTTTAATGAAAGATCTTGGTTTCTTTCTGCCAAGAATTACAAAAAATAGTTTTCAAAATGTATCCATGATAGAAAAACATTTTAATAATTTTTAACAAGAGCAACAAATGAATTTCACTTTATTGCAACTCAAAACATAATGAATAACATGAGAACTTCATTCCAAACCAAAAAATAAGTTTCACTTTTATTAATTATAACATAAAAATTGGTTATGACATGATAAAGCAGTATTACTCAACCTTTTTAAGCAATGACACATGGAGCAAATGAATATAATAAGCCACACTTAGCAAAATTTTTAAAGGGTAATTATTTAAATGTTATGAACTAAATCCAGAGATATTTAAAAAATACACACACAAATATGAAATTCCTTTATTTCAAAGTTTCTATTCAACCATCTGTGCAGATTATTTTGTGTGAAACCTGTGCAAAGTTTTTTTTAAAATTTTTTTAATATTTCATACCACAATTAAGAGGATTGTGTGGCACACAAGTGTGATGTGTCACAGAAGTTTAGAATCACTGTGATAAAGGGACAAAGATTGACAAAGGCAGATAGATAGATAGATAGATAGATAGATAGATAGATAGATAGATAGATATGAACTGATGGAGCCAGATAGACTGATATAAACTAGAAGGGAGATAGATCTTGAGAGAGATATGAACTGACAGAGGCAGATAGATAGAAAATTAGACAAATAGATACATATGAACTAATAGAAGGATGGATAGATATGAAATAACTAATACAGACCTGTTTAAGGGTGTGATTTCCGGCTTTCTCTTTTCCAATCTTTTCACTTTTCCTTATTTTTTTTTCAGTTGGAGTAGATAGACTGAACTATTGCCTGGTTCAATCTCCACCCACATCTATTGAACAGGTGTAGAGGCTCATCCCTTGTTCCCTGTTTAGGATGTGATTTCCGGCTTTCTCTTTTCCAATCTTTTCACTTTTCCTTATTTTTTTTTCAATTGGAGTAGATAGACTGAACTATCGCCCAGTTCACACTCCACCCATGTCTATTGAACAGGTGTAGAGGCTCATCCCTTGTTCCCTGTTTAGGACGTGATTTCCGGCTTTCTCTTTTCCAATCTTTTCACTCTTACATAGCCCCCTGCACACCAGTGGCCTTACCGCCTTGCCCAGGGTGATATGATTAAAAAAAAAAAAAAATATGAACAGACTGAGATAGATAGATAGATAGATAGATAGATAGATATGAAATTGCAGAGGCCCATAGATAGGCACTCATTTTTACTAACAATTGATGCATATCCAACAGCTCTATATATACCCAAAATTTTCAGTGAATATCTTTATTTTTTCACCAATTCATCATTTTCAAATCAGCATAATTCACTGATTGGTCATTAACATAATAAAAAATTTCAAGTATTGAAGGCATCAAAAGCCACACTACAATTTTATCACAAAAATCTTCATTCTTGTATAGTATTTCTTCACAGTTGAGTATGATGGCAATTGTTGTCTAATGTTTATATTATATACTCATGAACTTTTGAAATTTTCTTTTACAGGAACAGAAACCACCTGTAAAATGGCCAGAAGTTTGACACTTCCCATTAATAACATAGTTTAGTCAATGATCTAAAACAAATTCAAAACTAAGCATAACAATCTTGCAAATAGGCACTTTACAATATAAAAGAACATTCTTTCCAATGACAGTGACAAAAATATTTTAGTAAGTGAGTCACATCAAGACCTTTTCAGTCCTCTTTTTTACTGATGGGACTTCACATTAATTCTAATTGATTTCAATTAAAATTTGTTTCATAACTTGGTAAACTTTCAATGATAGTTCATTTTAGTAACAGAAATTCAGTTTTGGAAAAATAATTAATCCTAACAAAATTCTTATTTTAATGGAAAGAAAAAACAGAAAAAGAAAACATTAAACATTTTATTGCTTTATTTTTTATAACAATTTTGGTATATTTCAAATTAAGTGGACAAAAGAGTAATTTTTGCAAGAAGCTGTAATGGTAGAACTACAGAAAAAAGAAAATAATTTTTAAAAATACTCAGCACACTATGATTTACAATTGACATGAATTTTGATCTAAAAATAGTAAATTTCCTAGATATATTTAATTTAAACAGCAACACATACAAACCATACAGAAAATCAAACAACCCTATATACATTAACAAAATCTCTAACCACCCAATTACATTCAATCACATACCTATATCATAAACAATAGAATATCAATGAATTCCAGCAACATAAAAATATTCAACGAGAACAAAAAATATACAAATCAGAACTAAGAAATAGCAGTTTTGAACATACTAGAATACACAGATGAAAACAAACCAAACAAACATAACAGAAAAAGAAACCTAATTTGCTTTACTCCACCCTACAATAATACAATAAAAACAAAAATAATAGAATATTGTTCAAAGTTATTGAAAAACATTTCCCTAAACACAGCAAACTATCAAAAATCATCAATATTGACACAATATGTAAAACAGTCAAAATGAGTTACAGCTGCATGGACAACATGGAGAAAATAGTAACCAAACACAATAAAAAAAACTACAACAAAATCAATAACAACTACAACAGCATAAACCAAGAAAACAACACCAATAAATAAAATTGTCAAAACAAAAACAACTGTCCAAAAAAAAAAAATGTCTAACAAACAATATAATATATAAACTACTGCAACAAATAATATTAACACAGAAGGAAAAATTTACATAGGAGCCACAGAAACAACCTTTAAAGAAAGATTTAACAACCTAAAAAATGTCATTCAAAACAGAAAGATACATAAACAACACAACATTATCAAAATAAATATGGAACCAAAAAGAATTTAAATGAGAAATCATAACAAGAACAGTAACACACAATAGCAATATTAGAAATTGAAAACTGTATTTGAAGGAAAAGTTAGCAATAATAACTTTTAAAAGCCAAAGCAAACTACTAAAAAAAAATTAAATAATGGGGAGATGCAGGCACTCAAATAAATATTTACTTTGCCACTTAAATACTAATATCAAACAAAACAAATAAAAAATTATAAAACGCAAATCTATTACAAACACAATTCACCACATCTAATATCTTTCCCCCACCAATACCAAATGAAAACCAGTTAGATAAGAATAACCACAATATGAATAACAAACAAATACTCAGTCCCCCCACCCACCAAACCCACTAACAAATAACATGCAGAAAACTTACACATGCATATCCTATTACAATATAAAAACCAACATGCTGCTACACTCAGTAAAACACAAAAATATACATCTGCAAATACACAAGAGCAAACATATATACACATGTATACATATAATATATATATAATCATGCCAATAATAATAACATAATTAAAAACAAAAATGAAAAACAACAAAGTCCCACACAAAAAAGTGCTAAAAAATACAATTAACCAATCTATCACTAAAAAATACACTAATTTACATTCAAAACAATACACAAATAACACCCACAACTACGCAGGTATGCATGGAAAGCACATGTACGTAACACACTTTCAAACACAAACACACAGTTAGATGTGTGCATGTGGGCACATACACATACATGCATGCACACACATGCACATACAAACATTCAACCATCACCCTTAAAGTTAAGAGGTCAAAACACCACAAAATAATAGTTGATTTTCTAAGCCCTACTTAGATATGGCACAAGGCTGAAAGCACAGGACACCCAGTGAGGATCAAACTCACTACTCAGTTGTAATAGGTTCTAGCAAGACAAGCTTGCTAACCATTACACCACGTTGAGGCCAGAACTTCTTAAAAATCAGCAGAAAAAATAACATGACTTCCACAACAGAATATAAAGACATAAATATTGAAAAAAATATCAGCAGAAAAACTAGATAATTCATGATGAGGGAGTGCATTCTTATACATTCACAAAATTTTGAAGTTGGCAGATGGAAGTGACATTGATCAATTAAGTGACAATTTTTTCTCTATTAATTCTATGTATGTATGTATGTATGTATGTGCAAGTATATATATATATATATGTACGCATGTGTATATAAATATATATATATATATATGTATCAAAATCTTGAGAAGATAAAGAATTAAACAAATAAATTGTCATATACATGTGTACATAAACAGGTTAAATATTAAATTTGCCTGATTAATTGATTCAGTGATTAAATTAATTGTATTGTCTTTTAATTATAACCCTCATGAGTTGAATCCAACATGGCAGGGTGTAAAGCATTAAGTAGCAAAAATGAATGGTAAATTAAATTAAAGAGCATTGAATTGATCCAACATTAGCTTTTGGCTATTAACAAGTTTAAAGAGCAATCATTACTTGTTGATACACAGATATAGGGGTCTGCCTTCTGGCTGATACAATTGTACATTTCCTTTTGTATCAGTTCAATGCCAGTATTTAAGATGCTACTTTTCAAGACAAATAAACCCATTTCTCTGGGGCAACACAATCTCCCTACCTCCATTTCCTCTCATTTGGCTTTGTACCCAAACACTACTAATTAAGAATTAAGAACAGCTTACTTGATGAGTATAATAATGCATAACAACTAAACCAGAGGTGGAGACAGTGGTGATACCACCAACCGAGCAAAAGTGAGCAAACCGGGTGTTGGCTCTATGCCGACCAGAAAGCAAATGAATAAAAATCACCCCTGTGCAAGTGGATTCACGCAGATGTTCCAGCTGAAAAATAAAAATTAATCAAATATCAAATTACCATTTTTATTTACCAGCCAATGGGAAGCCGGAAACCAAATCAGTCAGTTAAGTATCATACGTGATACACAAGCGTGTATCACGTATGACACTTAACTGACTGATCTGGGTGATCATGTCTCTTTCGAGACATGATTGACTGGGCAGAAGATTATCCTGCAGTAGGTTGCCATTGCTTTCTGCGGTAGACTGGTTGCCGACCAAGGCTACAGAACCCAATCTGTCCTGTGTTTTGATCCAAAATGCCGATATAAAAAGCGAAGACACAAATGCTTGTCAGACAGTCAGGACTTGAGGAGAAGAGTGTAACTAATCCCCTTGACCTCAGTCGAGCGGCTACTATGCTTGCCTCTTTCTTCCTTCCCTGTCTCATAAGTACTATTCTGACCTTTTACTTTCTTCCTGTTCTCAAAAGTACTAACCGACCTTTTCAAAGCCATTCCTCATAAGTACTTATTGACCTGGCAATCGGCAACTTGAAAATGAACATTAATCCCACTACTAAACCTTTTACCCTATCAGCATTATATCTTCAATGAACATTCTTTTATCCCTTTCAGCTCATTATTATTTTGCCATGAACTCTCTCTAACTTCCGTTGGACTTTTATTTCAAGTATTGTTTTAATTGTAAAACATTAATTGCTATGTATATATGCATAAATCTTATTCTATACTCAAATTGCCTTTCTTGATTTTATAATCATTTTATGAATTATAGTGGGCTATCTTCCCACAAGGCCAAATTCCGTTAACCTGCTACGGAATCCTACTACAACTAGAAAAGGAACAAGAGATACCCGCTATAAGACTACTTTTAAATAGGCTTTAGTTTTAACTATGAATAATGGGAATTGCTGTATTTCAACTGAAGATGACAGAAATTTCTATCATAAAAGTTCTGTTTCAGTGGTGCATAACAGAAATTTCTGCAAGTGAAATACAATTTGATTACTTATTAATGATAAACAACAATAAATGCATGCACATATGAGGAAATATCTTTAATTATGTTAGTTCACTTTTCTAGTTGATTTAAAGAGAATATCTGGATACAGTGCATGTAAATATTCTTCAAACATCTAGAACCTAATGCATTTGGCCATACTCCTGACCATTTTTAAGATCAAGGAAACAATATAGAATAATATAGAATTTGTTTCTTTTTATATTTAAATTCTTTTAAATTCAGAACTATAATGTAAATTATACAATATTAATCTTCAAACAGTGGGCATCATCAAATGATGTTTCATTGGAGATCATTAGTTGATCAATTGATAGTTTAAACTTTCCAAAGATATGGACATTATTTATGATTCAAGTCTAAATGACTAATTGGCAACTCTAGAACGTACGTCATTTCCTGGAGTATTTTCCTGCAAATAAGCCTAGAAAAACACATTAATTATGCTTCTATGTCTTTCTACATATTTCTCATAGAAAAAAACAGTGACATCATGACACAAAGGACACACAACTCCATTGTGCATAAAATTCTAGGAGGATCATGCTTTAAAAATATTAAGTTCAGGAACCTAACATTTATTTTATTTAACCTTTTTTTTTATAACTTAAAAGACAAAACATCATTCAAAACATCATTTTATAGTTTTTGTATATGATTGAAGCAGGAGTAAGCATAAAAAGTATTCTTTAAAAAATTGAATTTTCTCATTTTTTTTATCCAATTGACTTGCATATTTGTGCAATCTTTTCCCAACACTTAACAATTATCTGTCTATATTTCTGAGATTAATTACTGTAATTATTTATACTATTTAAATTGTTTGGACTGTTGTCTTCATCTTTGTTGTCATATTCATAATGTTTCAACTGTTGTACACTCCAGCCTTCTTCAGATGATTGGAATTTTGAACTGAACCCTTTATTTCATACATTTTCTGCCACAAATTTAAGAAAATGGTTGTATGCAGTTGACCATTTAGACATTTTTGAATGAGTTGGAAGCCATGAATAATATCCATGTGAAAGTCTAGATGCTAAGGACAAAGAATTTAATTTAAAAATCATGGAGGTATAAAAAATAAGAGAGAGAGAGAGAGAGAGAGAGAGAGAGAGAGAGAGAGAGCAGTTTGATTGATTTTGTTCTTTTCTTTGCATAGACTTTAGAAGACAATGCAAATTGAACAAATGCACATAAAATATAAGATCTTGGGAAAACAGATTATGACTTATTTAGTTATTTATTTCTCTCTTGGAAGTTTTTTTTTTTCAAGAAATAAAAAACAAATATAGAGAAGGTTATACAATTTTTAATATAAAATGCATTGCTAAGTTATTCATGAACAGATTAACTAAGAGCTCAAACAATTTTTTAACTCTACTGAATGATGTAAAAAACTTGTTTTATTGAATTTAGCAAGAGGAAAAATTTGTAAAATCTTGCTATGTTTAAATTGATTTTCAGTTGATTATATTTGCAAGGCAAATAAATATATTTTTCAACTTTAAATAAAATAAATGTTAAAATGTACTATTTCTTCACTACATTTTATATAAAAGAAATTACCACATCTAAAATGTACAAGGTTCAATTTGTGAAAAAAACTTTCAAATATGTTTTTTCTTTATTCAATGAAAAATGACATCTGCAATGTTTGTTTATGTTATGTATTTTATAAATTTAGTCCAGATTTTACTTTTTTATATTAATTTTCACCCAATACAAAGCACAAGAGCCACTCAAGGTAGGGCTGCTGTGTTGTATGAGTGTAAGAAAGGGCAAGAAAGGAAATTCATGTGGCTATGTAGGAAAGATAATGATTAACCCTTAAGATGAAAGGGTCAGGGTTTCAGCAATTGGAAAAATGTCCTACCAAATGTCTGTTCCACAACACAGCAGTTCTTGAGAAGAGCTGTCTGAATAGGACTTACTTCTTACTATAGAAATACGAAAGAAAAAGATAATGGTTAACCCCAGACTTAAAGAGGTCAAAGTTCTAGTGATTGAGAAAACATCCTGCCATTCTTAAGAAGAAGCTGTCTGAATGGAAATTACTTTTTACTATAGGAATAGGAAAGGAAATGATAGCCGGTTAACCCTAGACTTGAAGAGGTCAAGGATATAATGATTGAGAAAACATCCTACCATTCTTGGGTAGAAGCTATCTGAATAGAACTTATTTCTTACTAGAAGAATATGAAGAGAACAGTGATGATTTAACCCTGTTTACATGATAATTCATTCCCATTTCCTTTTGTTTTTTATGGGCCAATAATTATTAAATTAACTGCTGTTTTTTTTTTCTACTTGCTAATAAGTGTGGACTGTGGCAGTTGGTTAACCTATAGGCCAATCAATTTATTGCTGGTAACATGATTGGTTGCTCCAGTTTTAATACTAATTTTATTCTTAAGGGCATGAGTGCTAACAGTAGCAGAAATCCATTCCTGCATGGCTCATTGTTCTCACCAGAATCATAGCCTATATTAACACATGATTTAAATGCTTGTTTGGCTGTTTGGTATTTCCAAATCCCACCTGGCTACTGATCATTATTTTTGATTCTTAGATCTTTCATTTGAACTTCTTTCTTCATAATTTTATTTCATTATATCATAACAATCTATTGTAAAGAATTTCAAATCAAAGTCCTAAGAATAACTGATGCAGAGGCGGCACAAGCTGTCTCAGCTAAGTGCAAATTTCATTTTATTTACTGTTAACTGTTAAGCCTCCTGTCCTTTCTGGGATTTTGAAATTTGAATCTTAAAATTTGGTACTTTTGTTTTCCATAGCAATGTTTTGAAAACTTGTTTAATTATACTATCAGTAAAAAAATATAAACTTTCAAAATATTGCTATGGAAAACTGGAATGACCAAATTCTCAAGTTCAAATTTTGAACTCTGATCTGTTAAACAAGAAAACTCAAAGCTGACAATGAAAAAACTCTTAAAAAACAGTGAGTGGTTGTTACTGAAATTTTTTAAACTGTTTAGTCTAGCACAATTCCAAATGTGAGAATGTCATTTTCCATTTTACATGTTTACTTTTAAACATTTTTGTTAATCTTCTTACACCTTTTCTTTTTTTTCTTTTCTTTCTTTTCTACTTTCCACACACCTCACAGCTCAGCATTTTTTCTCTCTTATTTTTCCTCTTTAGCTTTTTATTTTCTCTTTCTGTGTCCACCTTTTTTATTTTCATTTACACTTGAATCTCATTCTCTTTCTCCCTTCAGTGTTCTTCTCAATTTATTGCTTAAAATTTTTATATACGACATGCCAAAATGAACACAAATAATTTATATAATGCTGTGGTAAAAAATTAAAGTGTTTAAAAATTATGTAGAAAGTAAGCAAAAATAAAAAAATTCTTTTTCATTCTTTTCTAGTGATTTACTATATGATGAAAAAACATTAACATATAAAAAACTTTCTTAAGTTTGAACGCCACATTTAACATTTGTGTTTTTGTTCTGTTTTAAGCTATGAAATTTTCTTTCCTTGCTTTTTCCTTTTTGTTAGTTGAAATTAACAAAAATGTCAACATCTAAAAAAAAACTGTACCAAATTTCTTTATTTTTGTGAGCATACTGTACTTCAAAATTGTTTTTTATTAATGAAGACATATTAAAAAATTAAATGATTTCCTTGCTTGAAACTATCATCACAGAATCTTTTCCTGAACTGAACTCCTTTTCTTACATAAGGAAAATGTTAATAAAAAGATAAAGATATAAAGTGAAAAGATAAAAATGCTTCATTTTGTTTTTGACTACATGTGGAACTATAAAGAGGATGGCACTATTTAAAATATTCTCTATTTGTGTGTCATTTGTCACTAAGCTAAAATAAACCTTAGAATATTTTTGAAAAAAAAGAAGAAATTATATTTCCTCAGGTCATGAGTGTTCATGACTCTTCACAAATTTCTTTTTCGCTTGATAATTCATAAATTGCCATGTATCCTTGGGAAAGCTAGTGAAGGGGTTATTCATTATATTCATCATGATTTGGAATTCAGAGTTTTTCTTCTCCTAGACTAGCTGCAGTTCAAAGCTAAATAGTTCAATTTATGCAACTATTTAACCCATCGATAGAGAGGGAAGAGATAGATTCATATGTTTCCCAAACGCATTTGTGTGAAAATGAATGCAACAGACTAGTCTGAAATTTGAAAATATTCTTTAAATCAAATCAAATATAAACTTAGATATCAGTTAAGAAGCCAAATAATATTAGACAAAAAAGTGTATTTTACAGCCAAAACCAAATACAAAAAACAGATTTTAAATACAATGAAGATTTTGTATGTCTTTAACAAAAAAGTTAAATGCCAACTGCAATATATTCATACACTTGTAACTAATTACTAATCTACGTATCTGCAGTATTCTTATATATCTTCCACCTCCAAATACAGTTATTCTCACTTATTACTCATGTATCAATAATGAGTCTATTCAAATGAAAAATGTCATTCTGTGGAAATAAGTCCATCATTTCAACAATGATAGAATATATAAATGTTGTGAGTTTAGGCCCTAATACAGATAATTGGCTGTAGAGAAGATACATAATAGCAGCAGTTCATTAGCAGGTTCAGCTGACTGGTGTTTCTTTCTGCCTTCAACTAAAGCTGTTAACAATAGTTATCACTTTTCCATGATCAAACTTTTATTTGATTACTATTTTATGGAATAAATGTATAAAATTTCACCCGTCTTGTATCTTGCTTTTGTTCTGTATCGTTTTGCTGAAAACCAAGAAACTTCCATCATAGATATACATTTTATAAATATAAAAAAAAGTAATTAATTGTTTACTGATAAATAATATGGAATTTTTTTCTGGATTATTAAATTATATTAACTAAATGACTAAATGGATATAAACTTAATAGAATCATCTTCCTTTCTCTTAATTTCAAACACCTTTTGTTACTTTCTATCTTCAGTTGATCAAATTTAGAGTGGTACTTGTTTGAATCAATTGCTTGCATCTTCAGGAAGAGCTCATAGTAGACAAGTCCATTTCAGTTCCACCTTATTCATAGCATTGCCTTCTTTGGGTAAAGATTGGCCTTTGACATAGTGGCACTTCATTTCACTAGCTGTTGTCTTCCACTTTTATTTCTCATTACAATTTATTTTTAAAAAAATAAAACATTTCTATTACAATTAATGAACAACATACAGAAATATGATTTAGTTGTTTGTGGATGCCACACAATGAAGTAATTAACAAATTGCAAATGATTGTCATTGTTTGGATATCTTGTTTGGATATTTTGTGTATTTTGACTATATCATGTACAATTTAGACATTATTTATTCACACCTAATATTTTTGATTTGATTGCTATCACCTTTAGTTGGTCAACCAAACTTTAAAGTACCATTCATCAAGAATCCTCTTGCAGCAAAACTCTGCAAAGCACATGTCTTATCTTTCATGTTACCTTCTTCATAAAACATTTCTTCTGTCACATTTTTATCTTTTTTAAAATAAGAAAAGTCCAAGAAGCTGAAAATATTGCATATATTTTTCTACTGTCAATGTTAGAATTGATAAATAATAATTCACTAGTTTTTAATTTTGTTTTTAACTGTAAGCTGATCAGATAGAATTAACTGCTTCCTAAATTGTTAATTTTAATGCAGATTGATATAATGGATTTGTAGATAGCATAAGAAAATGAAAACTGTAAATTAGGAAAATGTATGAACTTGTCTTTCCTGTCCCTTTAGATAAAATTGGGTAAACTAATCTTTCTAGCCTTGGTTTTCAATCGGTCAAGGACAATTCTGAATTCAAATTGGCAAGGTGTGTGCCTAGCAATTCCATCTCATAATTGCACCTTGCAAAAGCATCACCTAGTTTGAGGTCACTGTAGCCTGAAGTTGTACAGGAAGTCTACAGTTTTCAACAAATATAAATATAACATATTGCTATGACAGCCATTACACTACATTCAAAGGTTTTTATTGAAGTTAATTAAAGAAACATTCTTAATGCAATACAAAAACAAAATGAACCTTTTTGGCAAACACAATACAAACATTTCCTTTCAAGAATATTTTTGGTTTAAGGCTTTTATCCTAATAAACAAAAAGAACATCATGTTAGGTGTAAAATTCTTCCATATTAAACTTTGATTTCAGCATTAAAACTGCTGGAAATCTCAGTAGAAACACTGTTTACATGAAAAATGTTTTAAAAAAGGTTGAGCTTGTTATTGTTAGGTTGAAGATATTGCAAAAACTATTTGGGTCATTAGCTTTCTTCTTTTTGTTATCACAACTTTTTGGTCAGATGTACAGCCTGTAAAAAAAGAAAAAAGTTTCTTTTCAGAATTTGTTGGCAAACAGAAATGAAATAACAAGTATACTCATTATCTTGTCTCATTCAAAGTGACAACTTTTGTAACAGAAATAATTATATATTTCTACACAAAGATGTTCTCCAATTCTCTCCTTGTAAAACAAAGAACTCTACACTTGCCTGACTTGTACATTTGTCTATTAGGCTATGCTGCTTCCTTTAATTTTTTCACCTTTCAGTAACCATATCCCTATCTATTATTTAAACCTCATCCCAGAGAGGGTAATTGTATAAGCCTCTCTCCCTCCAGGCCTGACATATCAAACTTGTTTTTACTTTTCCTGTGGATATCTTCTTATCTTCTTAAAGTCTGACTTTGAATGAATGGCTGCTTCCTCTTTTATATTCTTTTCTAAATTTTAAATGAGGAAATAATATTATAAATGCAATCTTTAATCATTCTCTTCTCTATGTGGGACCATGTTTAGCAAGGAGATTATAAGGAGTGGTCACGTTACTGAAAACCATCCTAATATAATGTTTATAAATTCTTTGCCTTTATTCTGCTGCTCTGTGTTATATATTTATTGTAGCTCCATAATTTGTTTTTAAAGTTTATCCTTGTATTTCTGGCCTGAGGAGTAATATATGGTAGTTTGGATTTAAACCTTCCTTTATACTGTTAAGTTATCAGATCCCAGATCACTTTTGATAACTTGCAGAATTGATGGCAACTCTCACTTAACACACAAAAGGATAGTTTGAATTTCAAATACCTATATTGGTTTATTATATAAACAATTACTATAACTGCTCTCTGTATTAGTTAACAGGATATCTAAAAAGGATAGTTTATTGTTGTTTTCTATTGTGAACTGCATACACAGTCTAATTAAATTTACTTGATTCAACAGAACTTGTACATGGGGCCAAAGTATAAAAGTGTCACTTACTAAGATCTAAGACAGATCTATGGTTTGATCATAAAGCAAGTTTTTCAATGAACTTCATTTAGAAAATACAGGGAAAAATGAAAATCTTATAAGGAAGTTAACAACCAAAATAAGGAGATCAATAATGTTTATATATTATTGAACCTGAGATTTCCAAATGTCCATGCCGCTTAAAATGAAAATTCAATTCTTCTTCAATCAGCTTCATAGTTTGTTTTTAACTGTAAGCTGATCAGATAGAATTAACTGCTTCCTAAATTGTTAATTTCCCAAACTTTAAAAATGTGTCAGAAACTGCAAGGATAAAAACATAATGTAATTTGACTGCAATCCTTATGATGATCAGTTAGTTTTGTTCACAAGTCATCAGAGAATCCTAAATGACTGCAAGGTTAAATAAGTACTAAGATTATTTTTATACTTGCTTTATATATTAGTATTAAGATTATGTGTCATGGTGAAAAAACAGAATGACTGACTAATCACTGAAGTTGCTCTACCGATTTCAAAGAATCTCTTTAATCTGAGTAAGTCATCTTCTTTTTTTTCACTGAATTCATCTTATATTTGATTAGACATGCCAATGTAGAAGTGGGATTTTATGCATCTTACAGAACTGGAAAATGTTACAAATAACAATGATGTCAAGACTTGGAAAGATAATTACTTTTACAGAATTTTTTTTTAATAAATCATAACAAGAATTGAGATTCTTTGCTTAAAAAAATAAATGAAATAGATGCTTACAGGAATGGTGGCCAATTTTTAGAAATCTCAGTTCATGAAAAACAAAAAATAGATTTTTGAAAAATATGACAACTGACTCAACAGAAAAACGAAAACATCTACAAGAAAAATGCATGTGATGATAATGAAAATATTTTTTGCTTGTTAGAAACATAAAACCATTACAACTTTCTTTTTTTTTATATGTGAGTCTGACAGAATTATAAAGACATCCAGTTCTTGATCTTTTCTCAAATTCTATAAAAATTGATGACAAATTTTTAAATTAGTTTTTTTTTTAAATTATATCATTTAATCAATGTATTTTATATACCAGCAGGACCTACAGAAATCCCACAATGCACCTTTGTAAATTAGTGAAAGAATAAAAATTATTTCACAAGTTCTAAAAACATAAAAAAAAAATATTTACAACTTTAAGTCATAGCTGAACCATGTACAAGTTATATATACTTGACATTCATGTTGCCAGTTCATTAAATATGTTTAAAGTCACACACACATATACATACATAGAAGTCCTTTATGTAAATGTGTTTCTATATATTTGCATACATATTTATATAAGTTTTCATACTCATTTTATTTGATTATATGTTTGAATAACAAAAGAAAAAATCTTCTTAGCAAGGTTTCATTCTGAGAAGAAATATTTTCAGATTAATTAGGGTAAAGAATTTCCTTTTTGGAACAAAGTGTGTCATGAGGAAGTTGTTTTTTTTATATTTTACCATTCACTTACCTATTATTAATCTGAGATATATACACACACAGAGACAACACAGACACAGACACAGACACACACACACACCCGTATGCATCCATATATATATATATATATATATATATATATGAACAAAAAATCAAAGCTATGTTGACAAAAGAAGCTTAAATACAATGACCATAGGATACACATTATCCATAAAGTCAATTGTAAGTTGTGCTGAAGCAATAAATAACAAGATTTTGTAGAGAAAAAAATTAACTTGAAAGTGAAAGAATAGGCTGGATAATAAATGGAAGAAAAAAAAGGGGAAATTCGTCTGAATGAACCATTTTACAAAGATATAAAGAGTTTGAACAATATGACATTAACAAAGTATTTACATGTTTTAATGGCCAGATTAATTATTAGAGAGAAAGAGAGATATTTTCTACTGCTACCAATGGCTCATGCTCTTCAAGCAGAAAATAGTTTTTGTTACTTTGAAGAATAGGACAAGGTAATCTTGCCAACACAATCTGTCCGTTAAGGCAAAGTTTTCTTGTCTTTCTCTCTGTGTGTGTGTGTGTGTCATATCAATTGGAGATATAGATAATCATGGTACCCCACAGCTTTCCATATTTTATTCTTCTTAAGCATATAAAACATAATGCTGCATTTATAAGATGGATTATGCTTTTAGTATTCATAATCTGTATGCATTTATTGTATATATATATATATATATATATATATATATATAAGAAAAAATTAAGGCAGACATGTTATTTCATGGTAAATCAGATGTATAGGCCTATTTCAGGTGAACCATCATCAGCTTGCGTCTTTATTGTACAGAAGATTTTACACAAATGTTAATGCTTTATATATATATATATATATATATATATATATATATATATATATATATATATATATATATGCACACATACATATTAACTATATATACACATATATATTCACTATATAAACACCACACACACACACACATATATATATATTAACTGTACACAACCAAAGTCCTTTTCTACAACTATAATGGCAATATCTACAGGTAAACTAATGATGTTAGAATGGGAAATTCTCTCAGCCCTTGTTTCTCTAACTACTACATGTTTGTCCCATGTCAAAAACATGATAGTTAAACAAGTTACTAAACCCAAAATATATGTCCACTATGTAGACACTATTTTTATTTTAGAGAAAAACAAACAAGAAATTGATAATCTCAAAACCACATTAAAAGAAACTCTATCCTTACCTTTATCTATAAATTTGATCAAGAAAATAAACTTCCATTCTTAGATGTTCTCATACAGTAATAAAACATTCACCACTTCATTATACCAAAAAAACCTCAAGTCCAAACTTTGGCCAGCTTAATTTTAAGAGTGAATCCCCACTTCAATATAAAATAGTAGTTATAAAAAATTTTCTAAAGAGAGCAGATGAGAATTCATCCTCTCGTGTACTTTTCATTAAAAATCTCGATAATGTAAAACAGATGATAGTTAAAAATGGTTTTCTTAACCATCTCCTCAACCACAAAATTAGACTATTTCTATTTCATTCTGAACTAACAAATAATGATGCTGAACATACAGATAAAAACAATAACATTACCATTAACATTTTCTACAAAAGCTAAATACATTCCAACTATAAGCAAGACAATTTTTTCTTAGAAATATCATAAAGAAATACACAACCCCAGTCAATCCGAACAAGAAAATTAAATTTTTTATCTATTACAAAAAAATTTTAAATGGCTAACCTATCATAAAAAATAACAGCACACATGTAAAATCATAACTGTAAAAAACCAACATTATGTAGAAGTTCAAATAGCCATTAAGGAAACGCGATCCTGTTCGAACCAAACTCATAAATAATTACATTGGTCACAATACCTACCTAGATGACTTACATTACATATACCTGACCATAGTCATACTAGGACTCATTTAAACACACACAAAAACCTATCAGACACCATCTGAAATATACTAGTAGAAAATACAAGTATAATAGCCTCATCCACATGTAAAAAAAGATTAAAAATAATGGAAGCCTAATAATAAGAAAGGAAAAGCCAACACTCAGTAATATTAACTATGAATGCATCCACAATGTGATGATTGTATTTGGAAAATAAAACATTCTTATAACTTTAGACACATTCACAAAAAAAACAACATATATTTAATTAAAAATGAAAAAATAAAAAAATCGTCCTTGATAACGACAAAAAGAACAGCTGAATGCAGAACTTTTGGACAGTTTTTACACACTTTATGTCCAGAAAAGAAAACAACACATGTATAAGAAAAGTTAAAATAAAAAGCTTAATCGCTGTACCTTGTGAGTTGCCTTTGATGAAACACACATGCACACACACACACACACACACAGATTTTATATATATATATATGCACATACATACACACACACACACACACTCTCTCTCTCTCTCCTTATATATATATATATATATAAGTAAGTAGCTAACCTAGAGCCAATGGACCTACCTAGTACCTAGGTTTCACCTAATAGACTTGGTCTGATGATCCATTAGGTGAAACCTAAGTAGGTCCATTGGCTCTAGGTTAGCTACTTACTTATTTATTTGCTCTGCAAATAAATATTCTGTATTGAGGGCTTTACATGTTAGGTTCCTCGTCTTGGGTTTTTTTTTCTTTTGACTAGTACTTTGACTAATGTTCAAGGGCTTAGAAGATAAATTTACAGTGATATATATATATATATATATATATATATATAGAGAGAGAGAGAGAGAGAGAGAGAGAGGGGGGGATGAATTTTAAAAGTGAATTATGCAAAAATGAAAATAACACTGACATTTCATTTTGAGAGATATATTTACTAAAATTACACAAAAATATCTTGAAACAGAGCAAATTTATTCAATAAAATTGCCAGTGGCTTCAACTGTGGCCTCCAGATGACTTCAGAATCTCCTGTGTCTCTTCTCGACAGTCTCCTTGTTTAAGTTAGTGAACACTGCCACAATCCTTGCCTTCAGTTTATCCTTAGTGCTACAAGGATTTGTGTTGCTCTCTCACTCAAATGTGCCCACACAGTGTGCACAAAAATGGCCAGATATAAGGGGTGGTGTGGTTGCAGAAATTGTATAAAAGCCATAACTGGGTTCTGCTGCATGTGTGTCATGGTAAAGAGTCCTGTTGTCAGACATAGGTTCTTTCAGCAGCCACCCTCTTGCCCCAGTATAGCAAAACCTTCTCAAAGCACTTGATGTAGGCCTCCATGTTGGGTCTGAGGCCCTGCAAGAAGATGAATGGAAGCATAATGTTGCCATCACTAGTGATCAATCCAAACAACTTCGTAATCACCGTTAGACTCATCCGACTCTTTCCCCATTCACTGCACTATCCTCAGATTGGCACCCAAACACTTTGAAATGTTCATATTGAAGTTTCCGGCATAAATGCCAAGTAGTACAGCATGCTGTTTCAAGTTTTCTGATGGAATTGTGTCATGGCCCACTTTTACTCACAGAGGATGCCCAACTGACCCTTGTGCAGTTGACAAAATCAAAAGCAAATAACAGGCATGCACAAAATTGAAAATATAAAATGGCAACAATTTACACATCACACCTTGTATATAGAAAAACAGGACCATGCGAATTTGTTGTAAACATTGAAACTATATATTTATTTATTTAATAATATTAATATTTTATACAGCAGTCCTACATATACATATGTACATCTCTATATATAAGTCACCAGTTGTGTTTATATATTTTTTAACCACAATGTCTTTGACTTTTTCCTCCTAGCAAAGTTATCTCACTAGGACAAGTGATGCACAGGTAGCAATGTCTTTGTTATGACAATGGCAGACTGTTTCAAAATGTTTACAAAGGAAAAAAGTTGAAAATACCAACACTAATAATTGGAAAAAACCTGGCGGAGTCTATCCTTCTCAAGGTTAAACAACAGCCTATGTCCTCCAAGTAGGTAAATAAATTTCCTGTTTAATAAATAAACAGAGTGTCTACTCAAATATGAGTGGAGAAAAGAATGATAATTAAAAACACACACACATGGAATGGTGAGTAAAATACACATGTAATATATATATATATATATATATATATATATATACAGAGAGAGAGAGAGAGAGAGAATGAGAGAGAGAAACATCTCAGTTATATGTCTGCTTACAGAATAAATTATATCTTCACAAATTTGGAGTTTTGTAAGAAAACAATACATATATACATGCTGGATATTAAAACACACACACACACATATATATATACATATATACTATTATTATATACTAGATATTTGGAAAAGATAAGATCCATAGTTACTTAAATATTAATAACTGTTGCTATAATGAATAAAAATTGATGCCAACTTCTTTCTACTTCCATTAATGAACACTTTC
Source organism: Ascarosepion bandense (assembly GCA_037127315.1). Classification (NCBI taxonomy): domain Eukaryota; kingdom Metazoa; phylum Mollusca; class Cephalopoda; order Sepiida; family Sepiidae; genus Ascarosepion; species Ascarosepion bandense. Next base: position 1,954,428 of record JBBBDQ010001333.1, read on the forward strand.
CTGTATTTGGGAGATGCGTTGTTTGTTATTCAGTTTTATTGTAGAAGCAAACAAACAACGCACACACGCACAAAAGTTGCGTATCTCCAAAAAGACAGAATACTTTAAATAAAAAAGCTAAAACGAAAAATCCCTCGAGTTAATTTTCTACATAATCCAGGTCAGCTGTTGTTATTGTCAGGAGTACATGCAGGTGTGCTCTCATGCTGGGGTAGATGCAATTTACCCTGTCATAATCAGAATAAAATATTTTTAAAGATAAAAGCAAAACAAAAAAGGAAAATAAAGGGAGAAAGATAAGATATAAAAAAATATATATTGTTATACGTGGGATGAAATAAAACGAAAGTTAAAAAAGTAAATAAAGAAAAAATTAAAAATTGAGAAATTGAGATATAAAGTGGGTTTTTATCCCCTTTTTTTTTAATTCAACTTGAACAGAAAAAATTCAAGGAAAGAAAAAGGTAAATACTTTAAATAATGAAAAGCAAATGAAAAAGAAAAAGGTTTTAAATTAAGTTTTTGGAGAATATGCAGAGTTAATGTAGACAGGTTACATGGTCATGTGATCTATTGATCACGCAAGCATTCTAACGCAATCATCGCGTCTTATAACCTGATTATCTCCCTTCAACTAAAAATGATTCATTCCAAAACCGTAAAAAACAAACATACTAAACCAATATTTTCTAGACTATTATTATGATGAGCAGTTGGCTAATCGATATCTACGTTCAATTCCTACAAATGTTAACATTATTGAAGAGTTTATTTACAGCTTAATATTATGGAAGCTCTTCTTGTTCCATTACCGAACGATTTCCTTGTGATTTTATTTTTTATATAAATATTAAAAACCAAAAGTTGGAAAAGGATTGTCAGATTGACACTTCTTCTCTAATTTTGAAACAGAATTCAAAGTGAATTCTTCAAGTGAATTCAATATAATTTTCCTCTATTATAACCATAACAAATCTCACCTTTATTCTCATGTAAATTAATTTTAAATTATACTTCCTGCAATCCAGAATCATTTTTACTTTTACATATGTTGAAAAAATGCTTTCAATTTTCCAAGAAATTCTGATTTTTATTTCATTTTTATTTTTCACAAAAATTATCTTCAACATTTTAATTTATAAATCTAGAAGATTTCCAGGTTAATGTGCAACAAACTGATAATTTTAAACTGAACAGTATAATTGCAAAGAAAAAGAATTTAGTGGCAAAATGTTGACATGTAGAAGAAATGATTTACTTTCAAATTTTGTATCAAAAGAAAAATTAAGATAAATAGAATTTTTCATAATTTTACAGGAAATAAATGTGCATCTGTCTACATTTTAATGAATTGCTTATTTTACAAAAACATAAATTTGTGACTTGAGAACATAAAAATGAAAAATTCAGGCAAGGTTCACATTTGCAGATCAGTCAGTATAATTAAAAGAAGAGAGTCTCTTAATTATTTTTATGACTGGATAAGTCTAAGCATATTCATATCATGATGTTATAACAAATTTTAAAGGTACATTAATTGGTTTTGAACAAATTAAGTTGAGAAGTTTTGTTCAAGTCATTAATATCCTCACAGTCACTTACAAAAATTCAGTTCCAAATTATATTATATTTTCATGTGTTTACATTGTTTGGACTGTTGTCCTCATCTTTATTGTCATGTTCACAATGTTTTGACTGTTGTATATGCCAATCTTCTTCAGGTACCTGGAATTTTGAACTGAACCATTTATTTCAATCACTGAGGTAGATTCCATGAGTCATGCCTCTTCCGGATTTCTTAATTATTGCTACTTAACTCAACTCTCTAAGTTTTTTGTTCATTACTACCATCACCAGGTATTGAACTTACAATTCATTGGGTCACTGGATCCAACCAACACTTTTTTAATACCTGGAAACAGTAGTGGCCATAACTCATGGAATGAGAACACTCTACCCCAGTGATCAAAATAAAAGGTTTGGTTCAAAATTCCAGTCACCTAAAGAAGGTCAGAGCATACAATGGCCGAAATGTTGTGAATATATGTCAATAAAAATAAAGACAACAGTCCAAACAATCTTATTAAAAACTTGACAAGCATAACAAGCATATCCATACCTAAAAGTTTTGTGATGATAGAATCAATCATCAGATAGTAAAATTATTAAAGTAGAATATTGACGACAGTATTAAAAAAATCAACAATAATCTACAGTTGATTGGAATGATATATCAATTAAATAATCAATTCTTTATAGTGTATATATATATACACAGAGAAAGATAGTATGGACACAGGGATCTATGCTGTATAGTGACTGTCAGTTTCATGCTTCAATGTGATCTTCTCATCAAGTTTGGTTTGAAGATCACATTTAAATGTGAATGTGACAGTCACTATGTGATGTTGATGCCTAACTGCATTATAAGCACGCTTACCTTATAAATAATGTAAATTTTACCTCTATGCATAATTTGTTTAAGTATGTTACTTTAAGTAAGTTTAGAAAATATATGCCTACATTATATGTTTAGGTATATGTCGTTTCATGTATAGGCCGGTTAATATGTGTTACTATATAAATATATTTATCAGTGGCTGTCCCAGGCACTAAAATTTTAGGAATGCAAAAAAATGAATTAGGTTGAGAAAATAAATGAGAAATAAGAATTTATAACATGTCGTCGTTAAGGAGCGGGTGCAAGAGTTTAAATTATCCCCAAAAAACTCAAACCCATCAATATATATACATATATATTCATGAAATTGTGATTTTACAGGCTTACATAAAATTTAAATGAATGCATTCGATTTAGTCAAGATGTAAAATCATTTTTTAAATCCCAGATGTGTGCTTACAGATCCAAATTCCTACCAACCATGGTATGGACAAGATGACTTACATTCCAAACTTCCATTTAGTGTTTGTGTTGGAAATTATGGCAATCTCTAAATAAATTGGTAAATGATTTTTCCATCTTTGGTAAATTAAAGAAATCAGTGGGAATTGCAAAATTTCATTAAAAGAGATCTATCATGTTTTCTCTTGCAGCATCTATTAAATAAGCACAGCAATACTTTTTGCACTCAAGTTTAAAAATACAGGTTATGATGGAGGAATTGCAGTCTAAAATATTTTGAAATACTATAGAGTAAATTTATTCAGTAAAATTGCCTTCAACCACAGTCACCAGACATCTTCAGAATTTCCTGTAACTCTTTTGGACGGTCTCTTCATTTAAGTTGGTGAATGTTGACATAATCTTTGCCTTCAGTTTACCTTTGATGCTACAAGGAGTTTTGTTGGTCCCTTGCTCAACTGCACTACAATACATAATAATCAAGAGGACTGAAGTCTGGGGTAGGGGAGGTGGCAAAATGTAAGGGTGATGTAGTCACAGAAGTTGTCTGACATCCATGTCTAGGTTCTCCTGCTTGTGTGGCATAATGTAGAGTACTGTTACCAAACATATGTTCTTCCAGCAGTCACCCTCTTAGCTTCTTCTCAAAGCACTTGATGTCAGCCTCTATGTTGTGTCTAAGGCCCCGTGGGAAGATGAATGGAGGCATAACATCGCCATCACTAGTGATCACTCCAAACACCTTTGTAACCACCATTAGACTCATCCAACTCTTTTTGAATCCTCTGCAGAGTTCTTAGATTGACACCAAAATCATATTGGAGCCTCTGGCATGAATGTTAAGTAGTACAGCATGCTGCTTCCAAGTTTCTGACAGAATGAATTGCACCATGGTGCTTTGTTTTTTCACAGATGATGCCGAACTGACTGTACGATACTGTGCAGTTGACAAAGTAAAAATATAAAATGGCAACAATTTAACAATGGTACCCTGTATTTGTTAGAAACTCACCCTTTTGATGGATGGTTTAGCCAGTAATATGAGATGCAATCCTACAAAAAAGACCTGTAGGTGATTTGTGCAATTTTTGTGACAAGGACTGTAAGTCTGTTGGGAGACACAAACGTCAGATGATTTTATAGAGGAACAGGCATGTTTCCAACAAAGTAAACACAGAAAAACTTTCTATATAACTATATATATATATATATATATATATATATATATATATATATATATATATATATATATATATATATATATATATATATATATATATATATATATATATATATATATATATTATTAATTATTACATTAGAACATGTGAAAAACTGCAAACTACTACAAAATTGTACATCTTATTCTCAAAAGTCATTTCTTTTCTCTTACTTAATTTTAAACTTCCCATGCTTAATTGAACGTTTGTTTTTGTTTTTGAAATTGGCAAAAACTTCCCTGGTTGTTGGACCTTAAGTTACAGTTCACCACCCTATTTTTTTTTTTTTCAATTGGAGTAGATAGACTAAACTATCGCCCGGTTCACACTCCACCCACGTCTATTGAACAGGTGAAGAGGCTCATCCCTTGTTTCCTGCTTAGGATGTGGTTTCCGGTTTTCTTTTTTCCAGTCTTTTCACTCCTTTTCATTTTTTTTTTCAATTGGAGTAGATAGACTAAACTATTGCCTGGTTCACACTCCACCCATGTCTATTGAACAGGTCAAGAGGCTCATCCCTTGTTCCCTGCTTAGGATGTGGTTTCCGGTTTTCTCTCCTCCAATCTTGTCACTCTTACGTAGCCCCCTACACATCAGTGGCGTTACTGCCTTGCTCGGGGTGATATAATTAAAAAAAAAAAAACACTGAAAGAACAATGTCTTATCAAGTAGTTATCAATGATGTCTGTTTATTATCATCATTACTAACTACCTGATGTTCTTTCAATGTCGAAACAAAATGTACAATTTTGTAGTAATTTGTAATTTTACAAGTTCTAACGTAATAATAAATATTCATTGCTCCATTTTTATATTGAGCATTGTTTTAAATTAATGTTTTGAATGTTGCAGTTTTATTCATTTGTGTGTATATATATATATATATTTTAGTGGTACAAATCTTTATTGTGGGGTTAAAGACAAAAATTTTATTAAGATCGGCCATGCCAATCTTAATAAACTTCATCTTAATAACACCAATTGACTGGTGTTTTTGTTTTAATATTTGGCATGGACAATCTTAATAACATTTTTGTTTGGTTTGGTTTGGTTTAAGTTTAACGACCCATCAACCATTTTGGTCATTTAAGGGTCAGTCTTTAAAAATAATTTGTTGTCAATATATTTTTCATTCAAAAAAGTTGGTAATATATTTTTCATTCACATAAATTTTGTTGGTAATATATTTTTCATTCATATAAATTTTGTTGGTAATATATTTTTCATTCACATAAATTTTGTTGGTAATATATTTTTCATTCGCATAAGTTTTGTTGGTAATATATTTTTCATTCACATAAGTTTTGTTGGGAATATATTTTTCCTTCAAAAAGTTGGTAACATTTTTCATTCAAAAAAGGTTTTGTTGGTAATATTTTTCATTCAAAAAAGTTTTGTTGGTAATATTTTTCATTCAAAAAGTTTTGTTGGTAAATACTTTCATAGCATTTTGACCCCAGTTTGGGGGTTAACTATTTACCCATAGCTGAGACCCTAACAGGTGCTACTACTCTGGGTCAGGGTGGACCTGGGAACAACAGCAATTAAGAGGTGGTTCCATGCTCTTCACAACCTCCAGATCAGAGGCCTTGCTGCCAGATGCAGTTTAAGGTCATATCCAGAACTAAAATTTCTTTTGTCTTTAACACTATATATATATATATATATATATATATAGAGAGAGAGAGAGAGAGAGAGAGAAATAGAACAAAGAGTTAAAGAAAGATATTGTGTGTATATATATATATATATATATATATATATATATGTATGTATGTATGTATATGTATTGTATATGTATATATATATATATATATATATATATATATATACATAGCTATGGATATCAATACATATACATATGGCTATACACACAGGTACACACACATATATATATAACTAGTTTTCTGGTGTTAAAGAACAGTGCTCAATGTAATATAACAGACCTATTAATAAATATACAGAGGTGTAGGATAATATATATATATATGTGGTTCAACCCACCATTTAATTTAGAGGTAAAGACCAAAATAGGACAGATATTTTTTAAACTGATAGATAGACACTTTCCAAAAGAATCAGAACTAAGCAAAATTTTCAACACAATCAAACTAAGCTATAGTTGTACTAGTAATTTAGATAGTTTCATAAAAAAAACAAAATGCCAGGAACTTAGATAGCATCATACAAAACAAAACCATTAACAAAGAATGCAACTGCAAGGATGAAAATAAATGTCCACTTCAAGGACTCTGCAACACAAAAGAAGTCATTTACATAACCCAAATGACCAAAATAAAATATATTTGGGTTTACCCAAAGACACCATTAAGACCAGGTGGTTTAATCACAAGTCTACATTCAAAATAGAAAAATTAAAAAACTGTACAAAATTGGCTAGCCACATGTGGAAATTAAAATCAAAATATGGAAAAGACCCAGACATAAGGTGAAGCATTGTAAAAACAGCCAAGCCTTACAATGGTGGCAAAATATATAGACAGTGCCAAGAAGAAAAGTTAGAGATTATGCTATTCCCAAACAAAAATGAACTGTTGAATGAAAGAACGAAAATTATGACTAAGTGTATCCATACTAAGAAATACCTCTTAGGTTCATACAACCATGGATAAAACCCCATAATTCATTTGAATTCTAAAAACTTGTGCTTTCAAAAATTCCCTGCCACAAGAGCATTCAAAAAACACTGTTACATGAGCATTCTTAAAAAAAAAAACCAGTAAACTGTAAAATCAGTTATTAAAAATCGCCTGAAGACGCCACTCATGGTAGAAACCTAGGTCGCGTAATAACTCGTTTACAAATGAAAAATATTCAAAAGTTCTACAATATAATTGTATTAAACACTTTTTAATACAAATGTGCACTGGTCTAACCCTATTATGACCAAAAACTAAGTATTAAACAATCATATATATATATATATAAAGAGAGAGAGAAAGAATGGGAAAGAGGCATAGTTTGTGTGTGATGAATATGCTTTAATACTTAATAATCAACATGATTCTTTTATGTGTCATTCACAGTGAGTATGTTTTAGTGGGTTGTTAACATTACACACAAAAAGGAATTGGCTGCAGTAAACAGTGGCCTTTAAGTAACCTTGCTAGCATAAAAATGGTTAGTATAAATTTGAGTCAATAAGCCTTTAGTATTAGGATAAAGCTTTTGATTTTGTACCATCTAGATGCAGTATATCAATCTAAACCTGTAAAATAAGAAATCTTTAATATATATGTATATAATCATCTGCAGAGAAGCCTGTTTGGCTGTATCACAACTCTTCAGTGCAGCTAGATTAACCGTTTGCTTTAAGCCAGGGTATATTCTGACATGGTTTGACAATCACTTGATATATGGAATTGACCATAATCATGCAGTATTGAAATGCTCCATCTCTTATACTGAGCACTCTTTCCTCATAAATCTAGCAAATTTTGAACATATATAGACTTATAAATGCCCTTATATAATCATATATATACACACACATACATCTCTGGATACATAGAAACATATAGTTTTGACCTGAGTACACTACAAGTGGGTTGGAAAAGCAGATAATTTGTATCAATCTTATAACAATTGTTTGTGTCTGAGGTTTATGCATTCAGTGTGGTAAAAAACTGCAATTTATGCAGGTGTCATGACAAAAAGATGCACACATGGGCCTTCTGTTCAGAGCCATTTGAAATAAGGTAAGATTGTGAATCTCTAAGAAACTATGTGGCTATTTCAGAGGATTACTTTGCATATAAGATGTGTCATGTCAGTGGTGATTCAATGATGACAATGGTGGTCAAATGAACATCTGTCATCCAGGATCTGCTTACAAAGATTGATGCATTGTAATGGTATTAGTGGTAGATTCCACAATATTCAGTTCAGAGCAAATATGGGACCAAGAGAGTTAATAGGAACAGTTTGGAATCATTTACTTGAAAGTCTGATTAGGGGCATATGTGTCTATAGTTAGCAAGACTGCAAAGATTATTCCTGGGTCTGATGATAAATTACATCTGGCAGCAAGGCCTCTGATTAGGAGATTTTGAGGAGCATGGAACCACCACTTAATTACTGTTGTTCCCAGGGCCACCCTGACCCAATGTGGTAGCACCTGTTAGGGTCCCAGTTATGGGAAATAGTGAACCCCATCAAAAAACAAAACACTATGAAAGTAATGTATGAAATACATTTTTATATAAATGCCAGCAATACATTTTTAGATGTAAAAAAATACCAACAATACATATTTATAGTAAAATTACAAACAATACATTTTTTAAATAAAATGACCAACAATACATTTTATAGTAAAATGACTAACAGTACATTTCACCTGGGGTTGAAACCATAAAATTGTGTTCAAAATATTTAGATTTGACATTAAATAATCCAGAGAAGTTGATATGTCACTAAACAAAATCAAACCACATGAAAGAACTCTTTTATGCTATTAATCCAAAAAATATCCTACAATTTCTTAAAGAAATCAAACTGTATTCCAAAATATAACTTCAACAAACATACAATATAAAACAAACATATTACCATCCTTAGTAAGTATACCTACACAAACATGTATATGCACAAAAGCTGAGTATCATCTATCATGTATTCAATTGTGAAAGCAGAATAACATATATCGCATTTTTTTATTACTTCTAATCTAAGAAAATTAAATTTTGGCATCAAATGATCCATAAGAACTTGATATTCCATTAATCAAACAAATAAAAATCCAATCAAGTTCTAGCCAGACTCCCACTGATGTCATAAGATGGTTGTACATGTCTCTACTATTATTGTGAGAAGCTTACCTAAGGTTGTTCAGTAATGAAAGCATTTCTGCCTACATACAAGTAATGATTGTTTGAAAATATGCTCCACATCTACAATCTATAAATTGTAGATGTGTATATTTGTTTGTATATAAAATAACAATTGAATTCCTGTATGTCTGTGAGTTTGTTAGTGTAACATAGCAAGGACGGCACATCACAGCATAATTTTTGTTAAAATGGAGAATACGCCAACTTCAAGGGTGAGTTGAACCACCTGTATTTGTTAACATTCAATTAATTATAAACTGACAAAAATATTATTGTCCAGATAGCTCTAAGTCTACGAACTACTAATTACAAACTTATTTTCTTAAATTTTCTCTATAAAAATTTAAGCAGGGAAAAATCTTTTGCCTTGTCAGGACTTGGCATATTAATGACAATAATTTAATAATTATTAAGCTTTCTGATAATTAACATTTACAAATAATTATAAAATAAACTTTTATAAATAGGTAATGATTTTATATCAAAAGGAGACCACCACAGTTGGCATTTAATTGAGGATAAAAGAAAATATTGATATATTCATGCCCCCCCCACACACACACGTGCACACACACACACACACACACACACACATGTACAGTGAGCAAAAAAATAAAGAATACAAAAGTGAGCTATTAATCAGCTTAATTTTTTTACTCAGAGGCTAAAGTGTTCGACATTATGAAATTTAAATTGACTCTACAAAAATGTTAAGCTGAAGGCTCCAAAGTTTATGTAATCTATGTTTGTTTGAATTGCATGTGTATCTTAATCTATATAGACATTTACCATGAGGGATGGGGGAGTTCAGTTATCTCATAAGTCTTACCTGCTCCATCTTCAGCATCACTTTGCAATTCTGATCTTTATCTTTCTTTATATTGTGCTGGTGTGAATGCAATAATTTCTGCCATATTAAATGGCCACAGGTACTGATTCCAAAGTACATTGTCAGATACTTCCAGTTTCAGAGTAACAATTTTATTGCTTTTAACTCAGTTGTACATTTTTTGCTTGCAACATTAATATGAGAGGGTGCTGAAAATTCCCACAGTGATTAAGAAAAACTGTGATTAGCAATTAAGAAAATAAAAGATAATCATTACATTTGAATTTTATATATATATATATATATATTTGTACATACTGAATAAATGTATATATGTACATAGGTGTATGAATAATTTTGAATGGCTGTATTATTTGAAGAAATAGCTTTCAGCATGATTTTTAATGCTACAAATTTACATTAACTATTTTTTTTTACCATAAATTTTTAGCTGAAAACTTTCGTTTTTTTATTCTTATCACTTTTATAAAGATAAACCACAGAAAAGTAAAAAGATGACAGAAATGAGGGTGAAAAACAAATGAAAATGTTTAAATTGTTGTTTTTTTTAAGACATTTTATGAAAGCATTTGGAAGATAACAACTGGTAGAAAAACAGCAAATGTAAGAAAATTGAAAGGCAAATTATTCAGAAGTTAATAGAAAAATAGCATGCAGATAACATTTCTTACAAGCATTTGAGTTGGAAGTTGTGTGAAGTCAACCACTTTAATCTTTTGGGGTCTTTGAAAATATAAAAATGCGTGGGGAAGATAAAAATGAAATGAACTCAGAAAGAAATAGCAAACAAGAGAAGAAAAGGAAGAAATATTTTGTCTTTATGTTTTTAGTTTTAATGTTTATTTCAAATGTGAAAGAAAAACAGGGGAAAATTGAAAAAATATTTTTTTTAAATTCCATCATTCTTTTTTTGTAATCTATCATAATTACGTATGATTTTTATTTTGATGTTAATACACTTAAGTCTATGTTTATTCTGTTTCACTCCCTGGTGAGATTCTCAATAAATTATTAGCATGTATAAGGGAGGATTAAACAAAATTCCTTCTCTATTAGCCAAATGATGTTTTATTTCCTAATGTTTATAATTAATACTCAAGTACCATTTGTATGACATGGAAATACATGCATAAAAATCTTTCTACAAAATTCATTATGCATAATATGACTAAATATCAGTCCATTTTGATTAACTATCATTAATCATTTTTTAAGAGAATAATTAATGCAAATGTTATCATGTAAATTCATCAGAGCAAAAATGTATAAAATATTCTGGTTAAAAGTGATCTTAAAATATAGCAAAAAGACTTTTCAAATTTTGCAGACTTTTAGGTTATATATGGTGTCTAAATCATTCAGACATGTTTAAATTATTGTCTATATATGAAACCACTTTCTCAGATCAATGATTAAAAGTGGTTTCAAGCAAATGAAAGTTTCAGGTCTTAAAGAAGACAATTGCCCACTAGATCCCACAGACAGGTGCTACAAAATCTCAAACAAAGAGCTTTACCAAATTATGAAAACCAAAGCACTTGAACACTTTTAGCAGCAATCACTTAAAAACTGAGTTACATATATAACCAGAAGAGAAAATAATGATATAATCAAGATGTTGATCTTCTACATGACCTTGAACAAAAGGTTAAGAAGGAAACTCCCATCAGTACTAGAAAGAGTGATAATGGTAAAGTCAAAAAATCTGATTTTCTAAAAAACTGTTTTAAAGGAAAGATCTTATAAATTTCAACAAACAATAATAAGTGTTCCATCAATGAATGTTCAATGTTTCCTGTATTTCGGAAGCTATTTCACCATTTCTATTATCATTTAAGTATGAATTGTTTTTAACTCTAATAGAATTGAAGGTTCAAATCCTGCTCACAGCCTGTCATTTATTTCACTTTCTATTATTAATTTTTATTTGTTTACATTATTATATTTACAGTACAGGGGTGTGCGCTACAATCTAGACTAACTTTAACTTGGCACAAAATGACAACCATATTAAATATACAATTTTTTTCTTGTTTCAGATTTATGTGACAGCAATCTGTTGAATTAAGAACAAATTAAGCAAAACATCCAGTGAACTCGAGTGCCATAATGCAATTATTGTGGCCCTACATTGTGGCTGCACGCCCAAAGAGATTGTTGAGCTTTTTCATTTCCCAAAATCGACTGTGTACGACATTGCCAAGACCTTCAAAGAGTCTGATGGAGATGGAGGTGAGTCCCTGACTCCTCAGAGAAAAACACAGGACCTCCTATGTTATTATCCCCGATGAAGGGGACCTGAATCCTTGCAACTATTACCTATGACAGACAGTCCAACAAATGTGCACACAATACTGTCGACTCTCTGAGGACTGCCATCATCAAGGCCGTGGCCAACTTGTCCAGGGAACAGGTGACCAATGCCTGTAGGAGGTTTCGGCTTCGTGTGCAGGCTGTAATTGAAGCTGGAGGGGGCTAGATTGAATAATAAGGAAGAGGAGAGATCAGACAACAATGTTATAAAGCAATTTGTCATGTAAATACTTGTCATTCTTAATAAACACAACTTTTCTTTCTTTTTACAGATTGTAGTGCATACCATTGTATTAATGTCCTTCCAGTCTTAAGGATTCACCTCAATTTTGCAAATATTTAGAAAAATTGGACTGTAAAAAACCTGAAAAATAACTATTGTTCAAGGTAAATTTTTAATAAGAAAAAAAGATGGTCTATTTGATGCCAGGAAATTTAAATCTTGTGATTTTTTAAGTAAGTAAGTAAATTTATTTTTGGCAGGACACAAAAATATTTCCAAACAGAATGAAAAAAGTTTACAACTCTAAATAATAATCAATGTAAGTTTTATGGCTGTTCGCCATGAAATGTTTAATGCTTTTGGAATTAGAATGATGATCAGTCTGATATCGTTTACAATCACAACAATAATACAATTATGACTTGAATAACTTGAAACAGTACTTTGGCAATTACAAATCACATTCCCTTCTCATTTTTTCTTTCCTTCTTTCTCCAACACTTCTGAATAAAATTAGCAAAAGTAGAAGAAAAAATGCATGTGTTATGCAAAAGAACTTTCTTTGAAATTTCTCTGCATAATTAATCAATTGATTTTGTGGTAAGCTATGATATCTGAAAAGATAAAAAATGATCAATGTGTATTCTATTAAGAGGGACAAATTAACTCCATTCTTTACTAGTAACAATTTTATTTTACTTATATTATGAGGACCTTGAATAAGTTCTTTCTGTTTGTCAACAGATAGTGTTCCCAGAATTGTGTTGCGTTTAGTTTCAGATGGTAACTCATCTATAAGAAAGTACTATAAGCAAGCCTTAAATTCAGTGTATGTCATTTCACTGAAGTGTAGACAACTTTATTTTTTATAACATTAAACATGTCAGATTTTGTGTCAAAGAAAGTGTATTTGTGGGGAATTTTACTGCACTACTTTATTCAAAAGAAATCTGCAGCTGAATCACACAGAATTCTTGTTGGGACTTATGGCAACCATCCTTTATCAGAAATAACATACAGAGATTGGTTTAGATGCTTGAGATATAATGATTTTGATGTTGAAGATAAAGAATGCTCTGGTGCACTGAAACAGATTGCAAACAAAGAACTGGAGGCATTATTTTATGAAAACTCATGTCAGGCACAATCTGAACTTGTAGAATCATTAGGAGTTGATTATACAACAGTTTCAAAATGATTCAAAAGCAATAACATTGGGTGCTGTAGGACTTGAAACCTAGAGATGTCAAACTGCGTCTTGTCACATGTGAACAGCTGCTTCAACAGCAGAAAAGGAAAGGTTTTTTGTATCATATCATGACTGGTGATGAAAAGTGGATACACTACAATAATCCTAAGTAAAGAAGATCACGGGGTAAGCTCGGCCTTCATCTCAACATTAGTGGCAAAACTGAATATCCATGGTTTAAAGCTTGTGCTCTGCATTTGGTGGGTGTATTTTGTTATGATTTGCTCAAACCAACTTAAATCATCATGGGAGATCACTATCAACTACAACTGATATGTTTGAGTCAAGCATTGAAGAAAAAAGAGACGCTATACAAGCAGAAGTGGGACAAAGTGATTTTGCAACATGACAACGCTAGGCCACATATTGCAAAATGGGTGAAAACTTACTTAAAAATGTTTCAATGGGAAGTCCTCCCCCACCTGCCATATTCACCAGACATTGCCTCATCCGATTATCATTTGTTCCAATGGCCTGGTTGAGTAACACTTTCATGCACATGGCCTGGTTGAGTAGCACTTTCATTCTTATAAAGATGCTAAAAAATAGGTTGACTCATGGTTATCTTCAAAAGACATTCCAACATGGAATTCAAATGCTGCTAGAAAGATGGAAAAAGTAGTGCCTAGCGATGGACAATAATTTCAGTGACATGTTTCTTACTAATTTTTTAAAATAAACATTTTTTATGAAAAATCAATGAGAACTTATTCAAGATCCTAATACAGAATTTGATATTAATCAGCAAAGAATAGAAAGTATATTAAGCTTTCTTTTTATTTGATTACAATATACTGTAAAACAAGTAAAATTTACTGAATAATCATATGACAATAATCATTCATAATGATCAGAGTAATTTGCAATGATGGATAAGTGAGAGAAAGTAAAGTTGTAAGTTCATTTTTAAGTTGTTTACTGAAGTCATAATAGCCAAAGTGCATCAAAATGATGAGCTAATTCAAAGTAGAGGTGCAAATTGATGAGTTGATTCAATTATAATGTGCTGAAAATATTTTTATTTTTTAGTTTTCTATGTCATAATCAAGAAAAAAAGTTTGCAAATTAAAATAAATACTGTCACAATAAAATCAAGAGCAATTTTTGAACAATGTGTGTTAAAATTAGATGCTCCTAATTTCCCCTCTAAAAAATAGAATTAGTTTTTTAACAAACCAGTTGGCATATAAATACCATATGATCTGTCTAACTTTGCTCATATATACATACATTTATATATATATATATATATATATATATATATATGTCTGGCCACTCATATCTGAGAATGCCTGTCTACAAGGGGGGGGGGGCTAGCTAATCCCCATTGCAAAGCCTTGCTCAGGCACACTTGTGTTTGTTCAATGGGGTTAAAGTGATCAATATCAGGGATAGAGTGTCAGCACCCAGAGGTGACAGTCATGCTTAAATGCAATTGTCGATTAAATTTTACTATCAAGTCTTCTGTCAAGTGAATTCAATCTATACAAGAATCAAAGTAGGGACAAGAAAAGTGAAAATTTAATCTTATCCATTACTATTAATTGAGAACAAAAATATAAAGTTGGCTTGCCTTAAAAATGTTATCTTTCACAAATAATCTGGTTGACCAATTTTAGGGAGCATAACATTGTTATATATACAAGTAGACATTTCTGTTTTTAATTGATGACTAAGGGTCTGGATTTTTTGAGAATCTTTAATAAAGAAAATATACTTTTAAAACCTACATCTTTCATATATAGAGGAAACCAGAGTGCCTCCTATATAAGGAGATGCAAGTTCAAACCCTGCTGAAGGGCACATTTTCTTTATTAAAGCTTCTCAAAGACTGCTAGATGTCAATTATCCTGTTTAAAGAAAAAAATGTTGAGTTAAACATATGCATCAACTAAATATAAAATCATATATAGTCATGAGAAATAATGGTAGATTCAAAATTCATTTATTCATTTAAAATGCATACTTTTATTATTATTAGGAAGATCAGCCAATTAAACTACCACAGTTTCAAGCTTTTAGACATTATAAATTAACTGACTTTATAACAGGAATTTTAAAAACAAATAACAGGAAGATTAAAATAAGAAGTGGATTTAGTCAAGACTAGCAAAATAGTATTGTGCATACTTTCATCCGGGTTTGTGCAAACCCTAAAAGTATTTTCTAATGTGTATACATCCAAATGTGTGTTGTGGGGCAGTGGATATCAGCTCAGATTGAGAAATTGGAGAACCATGTTCAAATTCCAGTTGAATTTGTTGCATTCACATATGCGCAAATACCTTTGGGAAACATATGAATCCGTCGCTTCTCCCTCCAACTATGGGTTAAATAGCAGGAGAGATTGGGTTTATAGCCTTGGTTGGCAACCAGTCTACTGCAGGAAGTAATGGCAACCTACTGTGGGAAAATCTTCTGCCCAGTCAGTCATGTCTCTTTCAAGATATGATTGCCCAAGCGTGTATCACATATGGCACTTAACTGATTGACTGATACATCCAGAGATTATTCAAAGCTTATTGAAAATGATACTATAGCCAACTTTTCATCTTGGTACAATCTGCAGTCAGCACCACCACTACAAGGTTTAGCCTTTCTCAATATATTCCAATTCACATCATCAGGATTTTTGTTATTTTTTCTTTTAATTTCCATTCATAATTGGCTAGTTTGATACATTTCCTAAGACCTTCTAGTTTGAATGATGATTTGTGATTACATCATTGTTTTATAAATTTAAAATTGCCTTCAGTACATCCCACGTATATTTTGGTCTGTCTATTTATAATTTATATATATATATATATATATATATATATATATATATATATAGATATATTATAGAATTATTACAAATATCAAGTCCATTTATCAGGAGGTATCAGTAACTAAACATATATATTCACTGCTTTTTCTCTGCAAATATATAAGTACACACACACACACACACACACACACACACACACACACACATATATATATATAAAAGTAACATTTTTGTTTTTATTTACCAATTAACTGCATTTTCTTCATATGCATTAAAAGTCTTTTAATTTAAAATAAATCTATGGAAGAAAAAGAATATACAAATTATATATATTTCAGTTGATGTGTGTGTATGTTTAAAGAGTTTTAAACCTGTCTGCTAGCACACAAGCATAATGGGTAAATTTATCAATGAAAATGTTACACTGAAACAGTGCTGCTGGCTGAATGCTGGCTGAATGTACACACTGAATGTTAATCATTATAATCAGGTGTTCAGATACACAGATTTTCATTCATCCAGGGTAACCAACCAAGTTCTGCACATTGATCATCATGGTGCTTAGCAACTAGATGAACCTGCCTCCAGTCCCCTCTAAACTGAGCCATTTCTTACAAAATCAAACTGCTCTGTCATCGTAATAACTCTGTCCCTACTGAATGCTTTATTTATCATTCATTTGACAATATTCTAGGACCCTGATTATTTTCTGATCAGGCATTTTGACTGAGACCTTTTAAATTTGATTAAAAATCTATGGAGTTAAGAACCCTTCACTCTATCTTATCTGAGAAATAAGTAATTCTAATTTTTCAGTGAAATTATATGTTAAATGTACTTTATAAAATTGTGCTTTATTGTATTTTAAGTTATATTTTTATTTTACATTTTCCTTTTGATTTTATGAAAGAGAGGTTTCTTTATATTTCAACGGGAGGAATTGGCATTTAAATGTTAAATGAAAATATTTTAATTTCATTTGGCTCTTGATTTTTAAACAAAGTTAACACCGTTATTAAACATTAAACTATGCCCCAAAATTAATCACAGGGTCAACCTCTAAAGAATGACAAAAAATAAATGACAAAGAAAATAGAATAATAAATATGTTTCATTGGTTATCTCACCCAAAATTCAAAAGCAAAAGAACTCATAATTTATTATTTGTTTGTGTGGTAAGTGTCATAAAATTAACCAAAGATCTTTGAAAAAAGTACTGATTTCATTTTATTAATCACTTAATTCTGGATATTAAACTAAATGAAAGCATTTTCTCCCCAAAATTCTTGGAAACAATAGGTTAAATTGTTCTTTGAGAACTATCAGTCAAAATTTCTTAGCACCAAATTGATGAATAAAATTAATAATTCTGAATTTTTGTGAATATTTGTTTTGTTTTTCACAATTATAAAAAAGGATGACAGTGATCATGAAAAACATTTTTACAGTTTATATTTTATTAACTAAGAAAATATTCTGAGTTTCATTGATATTTCAACATTTTTTCATATCAATTTTAAATGAACTTAGACCCATATCATGTTAAAACATCAGTTCTCATATGATCACTGAAGTTAAGCAATGTTGAGTATGGTCAATACCTAGATAGATGACATTTTGGGAATATCAAGTGTTGTATGCTTGGATGGGCAGGTGTTATAATGGATAATAACTTGTAATTGGAAAACAGAGAGCTAAGTTCAACTTCCTGTCAGGTTTATTATATTCACTTATGAGTAAATACCCTCATCTTCCCAGGTATGGGCTAATTATTATAACTTGTATCAGTAAAGCATTATTATCTCCCCACAAAAATTCTTACAATCTAAAAAACATCTGGCTTTAAAAAAAGGTTAAGGTGTAAAAAGGTTAATATGTAAAAAAAAAAAATCAGTTTTAAATGGTTTGAAATTGCTCAATAAATATACCAATGTTTTTATCATTTCAAATATCAAGATTATTTGCTGTTTTTCTAAATTAAAATATAGAATTATCTTTCAACTTTATCTAATTTTCTCTTGCTGCATCCATTTTCTATATTACAAATCTATCATAGAAACATGTTTGTCAAAGTGAAGACAATAATGTTCCAATGTTCCTCTTATATTCTATAATGTTTATATCATTACTGTTTTCTCATACATAATTACCAACTATAGGATCATCATCATCATCATTCATCCATCCATCCATCATCATATTGATTATTATTATTATTATTATTATTATTATTATTATTATCAATGATGATGATGTTAACAAGCATACAAAATTGTTTTCCTAGAAGGATATGTGCCAATAATATACATATATATATATATATATATATATATATATAAATCTGAATGAATACAGAATGAAGAAAGAATTCTTACAACGTCCAAAACATTCATTTAAAACAGTGCTCGATATATAATATATAGAGCTGTGAATATTTATTATAAATTATATTTTAGAACATGTAATTACATAATTATTCTATATATATCCACTAGAAAGGTACGTTCATTTCGACATTGAAACTTCAATGTCTCATCTGGTGGTGTGTAAAGTAATGGAAATCCTCCTTCCTCATATTTATTTAGTTTAGTTTGAGGTGTTGGTGGGGGTTAGTGATAGAGGAATAAGTCTCTGTAGGGGGAAAGTAGACTTTAATGTAGTGGGGAAAGGGGATACTGTCCTTAACACACACTAAACTTCAACTATTACCTTAAATACAAACACACCTATTACCTATCCACCTATCCACCTCAAATACAAACATTCTACTTTCCCCCTACATTTAGGTCTACTTATTAAGCACTTATTACCTACGTTTATCGAGTACCTAAATAACTCTAACATTAGAATTTACCTCTTACATTAAATTTTGCCACTAATGGTGATATAATTAAAATTTGAAATTTAATAGAAAAAATCAACTTCCTAACTGTCATCTAATTAGGATTTAAAATTTAATTGAAAATATCGACTTCCTGAATCCAAAATTATGATTAAATATACAAATTTAGATTATTTACGAAAATTATTCTGTACTGAATACTCACTAGAGATAAAAAAAACTTACACTCCCCACACCAAAATCCTAAAGGTCAATCAGCCAGCAGTACTTTTTCCCTTACCAATAAACCCCCACTACATACACAATTGACTAGATATAAGAATAGAAATTTAAAATTTAAAATTTTACAGAAAAAATGGTTTCCAAACTATGATCTAATTAATAATTAAAAATTAAAAATTTAATAGAAAAAATATATTCCCTAAATCCAAAGTTAAGATTAAATATACAAATTTACATAAATTATAAAGACTCTGCTTAAATAAAAATATCCGAGCAAACCACTACTGGCTCTTCTAAGAAATTCATAAGATAATAAAAACTTACAACTGTCTAGAAATCAAAGACTCTCCTTAATCAACCATTTAAAAAACATCCTCTCCAAAAATTCTAACGGTCAGAGACTTATTCCCCTATCACTAACCCCCACCAACACCTCAAACTTCTTCTTCTTCTATGTGCCCTGTCCCTTCAGGACGTAGGCGATCATGGATCTCCACGTCTCCCTATCCCTTGTGGCTCTTAGTATGTTTGTTCCTGTTGCTCCTGGCAACCCCCGTTCCGTCATCCACCTGATCAGACCCTGCAAATATGTTATCCGCTGCCTTCCTCTGTCTCTCCTTCCTTCTATCTGTCCAATCAGTATCAGGTTCTCCAGGCTCTCCTTCCTCATTGCATGTCCCAGGAACTTCAATTGTCTCTTCCTGATGCTCAGCATCAATTTCCTTTTTGTTGCCATTCTTTCTAACACTTCGTCGTTGCTTGTATGCTCAGTCCACGATATCCGTAGCATCCTTCTGTAGAACCACATTTCGGCCGCTTCCAGTTTTGTCCTCATTTTTGAAGATATTGTCCAGCATTCACAGCCGTATTGAAGAACTGACATTACGTAGCAGTCTAGCACTCTTTTCTTCGTTTCTATTGAGATTTTCCTGTGTGTTAGTATTTTGCTCATCTTCTGGAACACGTCCTTTGCCATGCCAATTCACCTTCGGATCTCCGTGTCGCACTTTCCATCTCCTGTTAGAACACTTCCTAGGTACTTAAATTCTTGGACTTGATTGATTCTGTTATCCCCTACCTGTATTTGGCATTTTGGGTTGTATCTTTTGCTGATGACCATGCACTCAGTTTTCTTAAAGTTTATTTGTAGTCCTTTCTTGTCACTCTCCACTGCTACTTTCTGTATGAGATCTTGCAGTTTACTTTCCGTGTCCGCAATCAGTACTGTATCGTCCGCATATCTTATGTTGTTCAGGTTGTGGCCTCCAATAACAAATCCTGGTGTGTCATCTAGGGTCCTCAAAATATTCTCGCTGTATAGGTTGAACAAATCCGGTGAAAAGACACATCCTTGTCTTACGCCTTTTTCTATCTTTGTGTATCTACTGAGGTCGTTACCTGTCCGTATGCAGGCCATTTGCTGCCAGTAGAGATTCTTGATTATTCTTATGTCTTTGCCGAAAATGTCGAGGTTGCCTAGCATTTCCATCAATTCTTTGTGTCATATTTTGTCGAATGCCTTCACGTAATCAATGAAGCATAGGTACAAGTCTTTCTTCATTTGTAATGCCCTTTCAGATAGCATCCTAATCATGAATATGGCATTCCTTGTTCCAGTGTCCTTGACGAACCCGCACTGTTCTTGCCCTATCTCTGGCCTGATTCTGCTTCTTGCTCTATTCATCAGGATTCTGACCATCAGTTTTGTAATGTGACTCATTAAGCTGATAGTTCTGTGTAGTTCGCACTCGTTTGCACCAGGTTTCTTCGGCAGCGCTATAAATATCGACTGGTATTATTCCGCTGCTATAAATTTCATTGATTATGTCGGTAATCTTTTCTATGCCATATTCTTCTAAGGCTGTCAGCAGCTCTATTACTATGCCATCTGGACCAGGTGCTTTGTTTCTGTTAATTTTGGCCATTGCAGCTTCCACTTCGGATTTTAGTATTTCCGGTCCATCCATCTCCTTGTGTATTCTCGGTTGTTCTCTCTTGTCGCAAAAGAGATCCTTTATGTATTCTTCCCATCGCTGGAGTATTTCCTCTTTCTCTAATATGATTGTCCCTTCCTTGGATTTTATGCATCCTGTTGAGGAGCAGGCTTTTTGTCCTGTCAGTTCTCTTATCTCTTTATGCATCTCTGCTTTGTTGTTCCTGCTCAGTCTCTCTACTTCTGCACATTTGTTGTTGAGCCATTCCTCTTTGGCTTGTCTGCATTTGTTCCTTATCTCCCTGTGAAGTTTTTGTATTCTGCTCCGTGTCTTGGCGTTATTTTTTGTCTCCTTTGCATCATGTGGAGGATCTCTTCGGTCATCCACTCATTTTTTCTTCTGCGTCTGATTTCCTTTGGGGCTATGTTGTTCGCTGAGGTCACCATTGCTTCTTTTAGTGAATCCCATTTTGAGTATCCTTTTCCAATTTGTTCTTCATATTTCTTTCTCACACTGTTATTATATTCTTTCTGCAGGGTGAGATCGTCCTCTAGTGTGTTGTATTGCAGTCTTGATGATATGCTGGGAGTCTTGATGATATGCTTCGGAGTTTCACTTTTAGTTTGCAGATGACTGGGACATGGTCACTTCCGCAGTCAGCACCTGGGTATGTTTTGCATTGGACTACCGCATTCCTGAATCTCTTGTTTATAGTTATATAATCGATTTGGTTCTTCGTGTCACCTCCTGGGCTTTTCCATGTCCATAAACGTCGTGGGTGTTCTTGGAACCAGGTGTTAGTAATGACCTGGTCATTGGCTGAGCACCATTGGATCCATTTTTCTCCTCTTTCGTTGCGCTCTCCTAGTCCGAAGTTGCCGTTCGTTTCTCCTTCTCTATCTTTACCTACCTTTGCATTTAAGTCCCCCATTATTATCCTAACTTCTTGGCTTTTGCACTGAGCCTTAGCAGTGTCTAGTATTGAATAGAAGGATTCTATTTCATCCTCCGAGCTTTGAGTTGTTGGCACATAGACTACTATAATAGCTATATTGAGGGGCCTTCCTCGCAGAACCAAGAGAACTCTCTCTGATAGTTGCCAGTATCCAAGTACACATCTCTTCACTTGTTTGTTTAGTATTAAAGCGACCCCTTTTTCGTGTTTTTTACCTCCTGCATATATTATCCTGTGGGTGTCGCTACTGAAATCTCCGTTATTAGGCCATCTTGTTTCACATATTCCTAGGATGCTGATATTCAGTCTGTTCATCTCCTGTTTGACATTCTCTAGTTGTCCACAGTTCAGTGTCCTGACGTTCCATGTACCTATAGTGAGTTTGTCTTTGATTCGCACATTCGCAGAATAACGGTCCAGAGACACCTGTTGCTCAGGTCTTTCTTTCCTGGGCGAGGGACAAATTTTGGAGTAAAATGTCCCCTAAGCAACTCCTCGCTTGGTAAGGACCGGCATGGGCAACCTCAAACTAGACTAAATAAATATAAGAAAGGAGGATTTCCATTACTTTACACACTGCCTGATGAGACATTGAAGTTTCAATGTCGAAACGAACGAATGTACCTTTGTTGTGGATATATATAGAATAATTATGTGCATGTTCTAAAATATAATTTATAATAAATATATATATATATATATATATTTCAGTTGAATTAACCCTAATATGAGATGCTTGTAAAGAGGAATAAAAGTCAAGAAATCCCAGAATAAAAGTATCTTTTTCACAATTGCAACTTCAGTCCACTTTTTGCTTACACATATTTGCAATGGATATTGACTTGGAATGGGAAAGAGGGGAGCCTAGTTTGAATTTCAGTTGAATACATCACATTCACTTACGCACAAATAACTTTGGGAAAGGTATTAATCCGTCTCTTCTTGCCAGTTATGGGCTAAATAACAGGACAGATTGGGTTCTATATCCTTGGCTGGCAACCAGTCTACCACAGAAAGTAATGGCAACCTACTGCAGGATAATCTTCTGCCCACTCAGTCATGTCTCTTCTGACATGATTGCCCAAGCGTGTTTCATGTATGGCACTTAACTGACTGAGAATGTGCATTGTGGTGCAGTGGATATCGACTCGGAACAACAAATCGGGGTGCCGAGTTTGAACTCCAGTTAAATTCCTTGCATTCACTTATGCACAAATACCCTTGGGAATGGTATTAATACATCTCTTCCCTCCAGTTATGGGTTAAATAATAGGACAGATTGGGTTCTATATCCCAGTCTACTGCAGAAAGCAATGGTAACCTACTGCAAGATTATCTTCTGCCCAGTCAGTCATGTCTCTTTCGAGACATGATCACCCAAAGCATGTATCACACATGGCACTTAACTGACTGACTGAATGTCAGTATAAGTCAATATACAAAGAATTATAAACAGGGAAGTTTTATCTCAAATAAGTGATAAAGTCATTAATACAAATAAATTAAGAGATTTCAAATATTGCCTGACTAAATGGAACTATTTGTTTGCTTTATTGAATGAACATTATAATATATGTGCAATCAGATATTTCACCATTTTGTACATTTTTATCATCATTAAATGGGCAATTTCATTCTATTCCTAAAATTTATTTGTTGGGAAAAGCAAGATTTCTGCACAATGTAAATTAAAGAATCATTTTGCATTGACTTGCAAATCTCTGAGCAGAAATACAAAAATGCCTACCTTCCTACATGAACTATATCCCAACAGAGATTGGGATATAGTTCATGTATTTCATGACCAATCGATTTTTTCTGCTATCATTTGAATACCTGCTTGAGTGGCGAGATTGTTACAATTTCATATCCTGTATCTGCTTTTAGCTGTAAAGAAGTGATGTCAGAAGTTTAAGGTAAGTGGATTCTTCAAAACTTGCAAGTTTTTTTGCAGTAGAGTTTTCCTACTCCCTACTCAAGTGAATACAATTATATAGTTATAAAATCTACAATGCTGACACAAGATGAAGGTCTATCATTTGGCCTCTTTTCAAGTTGCCATAATATTAAATAGAATATGTGTCAAAGTGTAAAAACTATGAAAGAAAATTTATTAGATATTCTTGCAACATTTGAAAACATTATAAAATGTTTTTCTAATAAAAAGCAAGCACTTTATACAAGTATCAAATGCCTGATTACTGTTAAAAAAAAATTATCATTCTGAGATAAGTTACATGATTCCTGCAAAAGGACAGATTTGTGATCAAGAAGTCAATCAAGTTGTATCTCAGTATTTTACAAGTAAACTGAACTCCCACAATGCGATACACTAACCAAAATTTATTATTTGTTAATAAAATTCCTTTTTATTTGTGTCTAAAATTCTAAATTCTTGGGATATCTATTACTGTTTTAGTATCCATTCAATAGTATAAGTTGGCTTAGAAAAATATCATTTAACTCATTAAAGCCCAATATAAAATCTGGTATTAATTATAATAATTAAAAAAAATATTAATTATAAGTTTTCAATTTAAATTATATGTTTATAAAATCATCTAGCATTCTATCTAAGTTTATAAAATTCTGATATTAATTATAGATCTTTTTCTATAGCTCATTAATTTCCAACATCCCATTTTGGGGACAATGGGCATTGACGGATTAACATGAACTCTTGAAACCAATTCACTGTGCAGGATATATTCTGTATTTAAAGAAGAGTGTCATAGCATATTCTTGATCTGAGGGTGGAAGTTGGTTGGAGTAAAAAAACAATTTAGATGCTAGTTTGGAGAAATGCCTAAAGATTTATTTTCAATTACAAAATATGAAAATATCTCTGGTAATTCATATAGTGTACTTTGGAGTGTACTGGATACAAGGGGTAAAATGAGAGTGTGAAAGGGAGTATAATTAATATAATTGACTGCTTGTTGGCTATCTATCTGGGTTTGTTGCATTGATAATGAAATTCATTCTTTTCCTGTGGTTACAGGAGGTCATTTTCACAGCCTGTTGGATGGGCAATCAGCCATGCCCTCTCATAGCCTCTGTGGTTAGTATATATATGTCAAGTATCTCATTATTTACCTGAGCAGCCCCACAAAGGTGTGATGTGGCACAAGATCAATTTTTACTGTGGTGCATTCTGAGCACATACACTCAGTCAAAAATTTCTCATAGACCCCACATATACAAGGTGAGGTTCTCTCCTTCTCTTTTTATTTGTCTTCTCTTGTAGTTTATATAATGGAAATATGCAGACGTAGTTGTAGACACCTGTGACAAGCAAGATCAGTGTCAATGCCCAGCATTGAGGTATATTTGTGTTTGTTTTAAAAATATTTTTGAATAGAATACAGTGTGTGTCTAACTTAGCTAAATGAAAATTGGTGTGTAGTTTTATATATATGTGTGTGTGTGTTTTCTAATAATTGTATAAATGTGGCTGTAATTTGTTGTCTCTGTGTGTCTATGTGTAAATTGTGTTTTAGTGCATTTTTTGTGTCATGAAAAGTGTTTTCTGCTGCACTCTGGTCTCTGTGACTTCACCAAAGTGTCTTAGGTATATTTTAAGAAAGTATGTTTCTGATGATGCGTTTACATGATGTTATAGATATTCCTTGTCTTTAAATAACCAGTTTTACATCAATATTTATATATATTAATATTCTATTTTATTAATATTTTATTTAATCCCATTTACAAGGTTTAACTTGGATCCTTATACACTTGATTATATGTAAATCTTGTTAAATGTACACAAACCAAAAAATTATTTACTTTATTTCACTACTGCTTGTTTATTCATCTGTTTTGTCTATTTTAAGTACATTATTATTCTTATAGTTTGCTGCTACTTTTAAGTGTTATCCCTAGATAAAGTGTTCCGCTTTTAACTTTCAAAAGTGGTTTACAATTCCCACTAACTCAACACAATGATTTAACTCGAGACATTCAGGTCACTAGTTTACCACTGTAACTGATGATTAAGTCTAGAAAATATTTGCTACATTAACAATTGGTTTAGAAAAGCACAATTTAAATATGTGGCTTATATTACGAGCACCCGAAGAGAATTACTATCAGTGACTTGTAAGACAAATATAATAATTACTATACTGTAGATATGTTTTTCATATATCGCTATAAATTAGTATGTAAGTTAAAAGGATATATTTTCAATATGTAACAAATGTCTAATCTTTTATACTTGTATCCAAGGATTGGCTTTCATGCTTCTGAGCTTATATATGTGAATGTCTGCTCAGAAAATCATGACATTCAGTTACCTACTGAAATAATATTAGTAACCTTAGTATCACTACTGATAAAACTAGATGAATTAATGTCTACAAAAATAGTCACAGCACTTTATGTTGATAGATAGAAGTAGTAATAATTGGTAGTGATTGGTGCAGCTAGTAGCAATGTGAGATGTTGCATTGGTAGTCCTAGCAGTAGTATAGGTTTGGCTGCTTGAGAAATTTGCAGACATTATAGAAGTTCTTTGAATTTGCCTACTTCTTCAAACATTTCCAACATATTATGAAGTCATCCAAGACTCTTCAGAAAGTAATGGCTCTCATTTGTTTAAGCCTTACTATGCAGACAGGTGCTATGCTTTCAGATTGACTCCTTTTTATAGTGTTTTTTTATCTTAATGAAAAGATAATCCTTATCTCCTGGTCTGGGCTATTATTGAATAATATTAGAATATTCTTTTCCATGGCAGATTCCCTTGAGATATTTATTCTTTTGTAAGCAAAAAACAAAGAAAGAAAGAAATATTAAATTGGGATACTGAATCTAGGGTATGAAATATTTATTGTCTTGTGCAACCAATCAGTTTATCCAATTTTAAAAATATTTTTGCATTTCGCTGCGTGATTGGCTGACCTGGAAAACTCTGAAAGAAGTAATTTCAAGTAAAGGATTTATGAGGTTACGTTACCTCAAATATTGGTTATATTTGCAAAAACCAATGTGTCAATTTGCAAACTTAAAAGGATATTCCAAATTATGATATTCTTGTATAAATGAAGATATAAATTGAGACCAGAGTTAATGATGAATATCTTAAAATATTATTATTCAAATCTAGATTATAACCAGTCTACAATTTTATTATCAAAATTACCATGACATAACAGGAAGATAAAAGTATAGAAAACTAACTCAAACTTTACTCTTAGAAAAAAGTTTTACATTACTAATTAGTATTGCTGGTCGCTTGTTTCTGAGTATACCTGTCTGTTGAGGTCATTAGATAATACTTGTTGCTGATGTCTGCTCAGGCACATTTGTATTTGTTCAACACCCACAGTGTACAGCATTTTTTTGAGAGAGAGAGTATGTAAAATCTGGCATGATCACCAGTTTGAATAAGGTCAGTACACTCAGTGAGTCAAGATGGTATGGTATAGATGAGGTTGTGATAATAATAAAGTAAAGGCTAGGTTTTGTTAACTGTACCACCATTTTATTTTTGTTATTAACTCCATTTTGTTATACATGAATGTTTATTATTATATATATATTGTGGTGTTCAGGTTATAAAGAGTTTTTCTTCTGTGAATATAACATATTTGTTTCTACATGTGTGTGTCTGGTGGTGTGTAGTATCAGGTTGCTGTTTGCATGTGCTATATTATAATTTGTTCTGGTATTTGAGTGTGTGGATGGCCTTTTAAATTAATTCCTTGATTTTCTGCATATTCTTTACATGAATGTTATTTAAGGCACACCTTTTTTTTTGCTGGTTTGTAGGTTGGTTGAATCTTCAATAGTTGCTGTGAACTCCACACGTGTATGTAAACATGGATCAACTGAAGAGAAGAAAAGAGAAGTCATTCACATATTTGCTGTTTTTTTATATTTAATTAATGCCTATGTGTTGCTGCTTTGATTTTAGTAGGAGAGTTAGTCATTGATTAACTTTTGCATGATCTCAGTTGACCACATAAGCTATATCCAGGTTATAATCTAGGTTACCAAAAACATGGAAGAATTGAAAGAAGGAAAAGAATGCACTTTATTAGTAAAGAGGAAAGGGTATATTTCAATATGCTTGACAACTATCTATCTAACTCACCACAATGGCTTCTGAACAGTTTCAATTATCTCCCCAAGTCAATATTATCACCACCCTGACAAATAAATGATCTTGAGATTTGAACCTAAGTTTCATATTAGCAACACTAATATTCTAACCATTTCGTCAGGCATTCACACACTGCTAATTCATAATTTCTGCTTAAATTAAATCGTTAACTATAAAATAAATTCATGAAGTACAAAATATTAAGGAGTAGAAGATATGAATAAGTCTATTCTTTCTGTCTGAATTATTTTGTTCCTTGCTGTCTGATGAGGTCAAATTTCTGCCATGATAATCATCTGTTGTAACCAACTCAGTGGAAAGATTTTCTTTAATTCTTATGTTATATTTTTGTTTTATTATTCATCATTTCAGTTAAACATTTTGATTTATCACTGAGAGAATATTTCAAAATCTGTTGAAGGAAAAAAAAAGATTTTTTTTAACATTTGTATATTTTGTGATTTTAATGATTATTTTTTTTTCACCTGCTGTGTTTTCTTATAATCAATGTTTCATGTGTCTTAGTAGATGTCTACTTATATGATTTTGGTTAATTTAGTTATATCTTGATCAAAGATTAAATATTGTCAATGTCAAATCTGAATTTATTTTTAATGCTTCAGCCATAAAGTCATCACCTGCAATGACAGCTATAAAGTTTGATATGAATAGACTTGGATAAGGCCAAATCTGGCACAAGGTAGAAGTTAATGCAAGCTTGGATTCAAGAGGGTGCAAGATAAAAATGCTCTCTAAATAATTTGAGCAAAGCAAGACTGAAAATTGTTTTTAAATATCTTGATAAAGAAAACAAAGTTTAAGAATAAATATCCAAAATGTTCATAAATAATTAAAAGCAAAAATTCTTAGAACAATGATCACTATAAATGATGTTTTTCTTTTGACCCAACTCTACTCAAGTTCTTAGACTCAACCTTGATATGGATCAGATTCACAAGTGATATTTTCTATCATTGACATGCTATTATGACAAATATTATTGATAGGTTTCTACACACACACACACACACACACACACACACACACACACACACACACACAGGTTTGTTACATTCACTTCTGTGCATTTGAAAAAGGTATGCATCCATCTTCCTCCCCAGATGTGGATTAAATAATGGAACTTGAATTTAAAAAAACGACTTATTCTCAAAAAT
Organism: Ascarosepion bandense; assembly: GCA_037127315.1. Taxonomy (NCBI): domain Eukaryota; kingdom Metazoa; phylum Mollusca; class Cephalopoda; order Sepiida; family Sepiidae; genus Ascarosepion; species Ascarosepion bandense. The sequence goes on from JBBBDQ010001333.1 coordinate 1,984,006, forward strand.
ATATAAATGTAATATTCACTTGAAAAAAAAAGAATTATTCTTTTGATGCTAAATATGGTTCAGCTTTAAATAATCCACAAAGGGTTGATAAACCATTAAAAATGAAATCAATTAACACACACACTGTTTTGTATGTCTTTAGGTTTTGGTCATTTATTTTTCAAACAAAAACACTTCTTCTGTTCTCTTATATTTTCATTTAATTATGCATATTATTTATTACAGATTTAATTGCACTTTTTTTACTCAAAAGAAAGATCATGTAATGTCACACAATTCACTTGACAAACTAATAACCAACCCTAAGTCATAAAGTGAATCCTATCTAAAGGAAAAATCAAGAGTCTGTCTTGAGAAAATTGATTGCAAAAAATGATGAACAGACACAAGAACAGTGATTCAAAGAGTTCCACCATTTTCTTTATTAATTTAAATTTTCATTTTTATATCTTTGGAAAACAAAAACAGAAATATTTTGAGAGGAATTATATAGATTAAAAATATCAAAATTTATATAAAAAGGTTTTTTCTAAGTATTTTATACACGTGTTGTTTTTAACTGATTGTAACCAGAGGACATTGCCTTGAATTTTTACCTCTTTTAGAACAGTCTTTCTGAATTCTGACTGTTAGATAAGATACCAATTAAGTAGATTGTCATAAGCAATTATCTCCTCCTGCAATGGACTTACAGGATAAAAAATTAGAAGATATAGTATCATAAAGATATAAAGAACAATATCTTAGTATCTGAGCCATATTGTATCCTGTTGACTAAAATGTTTTAGAGAAATAAAATGAGATTAATTTAAACTGAAACAATTTGGATAATCTAGAGCAGAAAGAATGGCATAGGGTAAGAATTTGACGTAGCCATACTTCTTAAGCACTGTTGGATTATCAAATATATTTGGGACAGCCTTGGGCAGTATCTGCCATTGGAAAAGATAGTTAACCAAATATTTATAATAAAAAATAAAGATGGCTGAAGAGAATTAAGAAGAATGTAAATGAAGTTTTATTTTCATGTAAAAGGGTATACTAATAAAGTATATATGCTAATAAAGTATATATGCTAATAAAGTGTAATATGCTTTTTTTCTGACCGTAAAGGAAAACTAGCAGATTTTACAAAAGGTAATCTTTGCTTACAGGTCAGGTACATCAAATTGCAAAAATTTTAAATGAAAGTCATTTTGAATGGGCAATCTTCCCGATTCTTTCACATGAATACTTGTCTCTCTTAAGTCCTATGTTGTTTCTGGTTTTCATCAATGATCTTCCTGATGTCATCGGTTCCCAAGTAGGCATCTATGCAAATGACACCAATACTTACTCCCATCTCAATAGGAAATCTGCCAAGACTGACAAAGTAAACCTGGTTGATGCTCTTGAAGCAGAACACCAATCAATAGGGGCAGAAAATGGCTTGTAAATTTGAATGCTTCTAAAACAAAACTGTTCTTCTTTAACCACCACAGAAAAACTTTCCTGCTTGCTATCAGCATGGCTGATGAAACACTATGCATCCTTGACCTCATTTTTTAAGTGTAATGAATACATTGAATTTATAGTTGCATCTATTGCTAAGAAGGTTAGCTCTCTGTGTTGGGCCAGAAAGCTTTTCTTGTCAGAATCCATCTTGCACATTTATAAATCTACTATTCGTCCATGCATTGAATACTGTTGCCATATCTGGTCAGGTGCTCCTGCTATTCATCTCAAGGTTCTCAACAAAATCCGAAGAAGAATCTATATTGTAATCAGTTTTGACGTGGCATCTTGACTTCAGTCACTTTCTCGCTGACATGACATGGGTTCCTTCTGTCTTCTCAACAAATATTTTCATGGCAACTGCTCTGACAAGTTATTTTCTCTCTTGCTTGACCACATGAATTTAAGTGCACTACTAGATTGGCATCTAGATCCCACTATTTTACCATTGAAATAGTTAAATCAACATTTCTAATCACCATTTCTACTTGAACAGTTTCTTTTCTTGTGCTTCCCACCTGTGGAACTCACTTCCATTTACTTGCTTCCCTGATAGCTACAATCTCCCAAAATTTAAATGCAATGTCAATTGCCATCTTCTATCTTCTTGAATCTCATTCATCTTTTATACTTTCTTCAATACCCACTGTACACAGACTTTTCTCTCAATGTAACCCCCTGAGCACTAATGGCAAACCTGCTTGCTTGAAGTGAAATGATTAAGAAAAAAAAAGGCCGTCTTTGCTCAAGACTGGAACATAAAGTTTGCACCTCTGTAAAGACAGAGCTCTATTGATTATCAGTTATAAGCCAAATGATTGTGCATGCTAATTGGCAAAGAAACAGGAAGAGAAGTGCTCATGTAAATAAATTCTTTTAATCAAAAAAGTTCTCTATACAGACATAGAGGAAAGAGTTTTGTAAAAAAGGCTAAGACAAATTGGACATTTTTATCCATTTTTTATGAATAAATTGCAATAGTAACAAACATGGAAAATTTTGTTCAAAAGTAAAATTTGTTCTGTAATCACAGAATATAAGCAACTTAAAGAAGTTTATTTATTCTGATAACAGATTAAAAGTCATTGACACAATTGAGAAGTGTTTTGTTGACAAATGTCTAAATTTAGTTGTACCGAGATTTAAAGATGAATTTCTTTAAATCATGAAAATGGGAAGTAAATAACTATAGAGCTAATAGAGTATCAGTATTAAAGAGAATTGTTATGTAATATGCTAGTTATAAAGCTAAAAGTAGGAAGTAAACAATTAAACAATGTTCTATTAAGAGGAATGGATATATATTAGACTAGTTCTGAAAATGATACTAAGAAATAACCTATTAATGTGACTGATGTTTTGTTAATAGATATGCTGATTTTATTTCCTAATTTTGGAAATTAAACTAGTATGCAAACATTTGACTGATATTCTTTTTAAAGAATTGTTTATATTTATTGGTTTTGAAAATGAAAGTAGAAAGTAAATAATAAACTTTGCTGATTTTGTATAAATCGAATGATTATGTGTACATGATTTTTTAATCATTTCACCCAAAGCAAAGCAGGACCACCCCTAGTGTGCACTAGTGGTGGTGGGGGGGATTACAGTGAGATAAAAGACTGGGGACAGGGGGTATTGAAGAAAGGATAAAAGATGAACAAGATTCAAGAAGAAAGAATTTGGCAATTTATATTGCATTTAAATTTTTGGAGATTGTATCTGTAGCAAACTAAAAAATGATTGGTTGAAAAATACATTTTTCTTTCTACTTCAACCACCACACATTTTTCTTGGCACAAACATTCAACTCAAATTGCCAAGTAGGTGTGAAGCTTTGCTCTCAACTAAACCACATGTTAAAAGATAAATAAATAGTCTGTCAAAAATGACCAAGAGGAGGAGATTTCATCTTGCCAGACAAAGGGAACAGATGCCTGAGACAACAACCCCCACAGAATGTGCATATATGCTGACAGTCAGATCAAAAACTGGTAACAATGACACCAGGTTCTCCAGCTCATTACAAATAGATAAGTACAGACTCTTTCTCCTATGCAGAAACACATACAAGCATATCAATGCTCACACACACATGTGACATGGACATCCTTGCCAATATGCACACGCTTTGCACATGCACATATCTCAGTCAGAGGTGCACATACTAAGGTTCATGTATCAATAAATTTATTTTGCATTTGGTAAATCATATTTTTGTCATTGTTTCAAATTGTTGCTTGTCTAAATGTTATGAACTCATAACTATGTCCAGCATATCTTTCAGGGAAGCAAGTAAACAGAAGGAAGTTCCACAGGCAAGAAGTGCAAGAAAAGTAACTGTTTGAGTAGAAATGACAGTTGCATTTAACTATTTCAACAGTAAAAGGGTTGGACCTAACTGCCAACCTATTAACATGCTTAAGTTCATATAGCAACAGTATCCAATGCATGAATGAATGGCAGATTTATAATTGTGCAAGATCAATTCTGATGAGAAAAACTTTCTGGCCTGGCACAGTAACCCAAACTTCATAGCAGTAGACGCATCTATAGATACAAAGTAGTCATTCCATTTCTGGCCGGTTGAAAAAGTGAGTCAATCAAAACTTTCTCTTTGTTGAACTCTCCACCTCTAGGCAGAGAGAAACCCAGACAAAGCTATGCCCCTGGGCAGAGTCTTGTCTGGGGAAAATATTGCCCGACCCTATCTTATACAGGGTCTACAAAAAATTTTTGCCGGAGCTTAAGGACTCAGATCTTCCATTTAAAATTTGTCCCTGTGCCACACCCAGCCTCAATGGAGAGGTAAGTGAATATCAGTTGAAAAAGTGATGCCAAGGAGGCACAGTGACTAGCATCAGCCATGCTGATGGCAGGCAGAAAAGTTTGTTAAAGGAGAGCAGTTTAATTTGTGGATATTTTTATTTCACTTTACTCAATAAGCAAAAATCATATATGTTAAAAGTAAAGAATTTTGAGGTCCCTGTTTTTAACTAGCTTTTAACTATTAATAAAAAGATGAAATAATTTATTTATGACTTTTTGACCTTCAACAACAACAAAATGTAGATATTTCCAATCAAAAAAGAATAAAGAATTTTATTTGAAATAGGACAACCATGTTCATAATCTCTTATATTTTTACTTGCCTAAGATTACATGCAAATAATAGCCAAGATATGAATATTAGTCCAACCAATTCATGAGAAGACTAATATATCCTCATAGACTAAATACCAAAACAAGATTGAACTGGGTTTGTCTGGCAATTTATTAATAACCAAAATATTATTGGTGTGAATGATTCAACAACAAAACCTGAAAACAGACACACCCAGTAGAAAGCTTATTACATGAAATAAAAATCCCCATTGCCTGAAAATTGGAGACAGATGTTTACCTAAAAGCCATAATGATTAGTGATTTTTTTTTCTTTGTTGCTTTGCAATCAAAACCAACAGAAGCAAAAACAGAGAATTTACAAGCATAGTTCTGCAAAAAGAAATATTTTTATGCAAATAAACTGCTTGTGAAGTATATTAATCATTTTTTAATCATTTCACTTCAAACAAGGCAATATATATCCACTAAGACACAAGGGGGGGTTACTGAGTAAGAGAGAATATAAGAAAATGAAAACATTATTAAGGAGAGAGAACTATAATAGAACAGAAGATAACAATTGATGTTGTATTTTAATTTTTGAAGATCATGTTTAACTGGAAAGCAGGAGGTTGAAAGATAGTTCCATTGTAATGAACAAAACAAATTGTAAATTTAAAATTCAAATCTGACTCATTGATTTTGTTAGAAAAAAAAAGAATTTTCTGGAATGTACAAACTTTGCACACAAAACTCGCAAACTTTTACACCATGATGTGAAAAGTTTTTCGGCAAATAGCAAGCTAGGAAACATCTAAAAAAAAGAAAAGGAAAAATTCAAATCATTTTTAATTATAAATACAAATATCAAATTCCTTTTAGAACCCTTTCACCCTTTCTCTAAGTTTGTTTATTGCCCAATGGGAAGCCCAGAATTATATCCTGGTGTGAATTCCCAAATGACCTGTTCAGAGCCCCAGAAATAAAAGAAATAAAAGAACTAGACAAGAAGATGGTCGTCAGTCTGTCAGTCCGTCAGTTGCAATAGAGAAAATATGAGCATAATTAACACCTCCCTCAACAAATGTCAAGCAATCGTATTATTATAGCCTCTCTTTCTCTGCCAGTACCCAAAGACTTCAAAGACACGCCTAACAAACGCTCACACATACATATACTCTTTCAGCAATTACTACTATGAACATTTTTAACCAACCAAAAGATATTACTTTTATTTGTAAAAACCTTAATTGATATGTATATATATATATATATATATATATATATATATATATAAATGTTGTTTCTATATACAGTTTGATTTTCTTGTTTTGTACCCCTCTTATAGTGGGCTATCTACTAACAAGGCCTAATCTGTTTCAACACACATACACTTCACTATAATGGATAAACCACTATACCATAAGCAAGAAGTGCAAGAGAAGAAACTGTTAGCATAGAACTTACAGTTACATGTATTCATTTCAAAAGTAAAATGATGAGACTTTACTGCTAATCTACTAGTATACTTAATTTAATAAAGTCTAGGTACCAAAGAGAACATTTTATCAGAGTAATTACCATGAAAATATTTATAAAAAAGACACAGAGAAGCTATGTTATAGTAAAAAAGGAAAAGTGTCAGAAGCTGAGATGCTAGGCTAGGACTAATAATATTGCAGATTCTTCTTTGTTTTTTTGCTTTTTTATCAAGAATCTCTAAATATATAACAGAAGCACCAGACCAAATGTGGTTGCAATAAAGAATACACAGACAGATAATAAAGTTATAATGTGTAAGACAGAATATGAACCTGAGACACAAATAATTTAAATTATTTTTAACCCAAATATTTTACAATTATAATTACATATATATATATATATATATATATATATATAATCATTTTGAATTTTCTAAATAAAACATTATCAATTATCATTATTTTTTTTATTTTCTTCCTCCCAATTTCAGTTAACCTTTGTTGCAGCTCCCATATCGTCATTCCACAACCATTACTAATTAGCTTGGATCAGAAATATGCAGAACATCTGGAATTAGGATGCAAAAAATATGAAATGAAAATTAATACTAATTGATAATTCCTCATCTTATAAATTATGTTATTAGAATTGAAACTGCCAGAGTAACGAGAACAGTGTATTGTATTTACAGAAAATGAATAACTATAAAATTTGAATTCATACAGCTGCAACCCTTTGTAGATAAATCAGTTGTCTTTTTAAATCAGATTTCTAATAATAAGAGATGTGAGCTCAAATTTCGCTAGGGGCTTTCTTTCCCCTCCTATCCACTGCTTATAAACAATTGAAGAATGTTGATTTCGGAGTTGCAATAAAGAGCAGTTGAAATTAAGATGTGAAAAATAATATTCAGAACTAAATAATAAAACATATTTGGAATTGTTTCTGTAGAGACATGTAAAAAAATCTGTTCAGTATAAAGTAAATATTGCTATAAAGGTAACTACATATCTATGAAGAATTAAAAAATTTCTAAGAATTTTGTTCTTGATATTGTAAAATGAATCTAAAAGTGAGAATTGTGGAATAAGGAAATTTTTGAATATTTTACTGCATTTATTATTTGATGCGGCTTGCTGGTTAATTTTAAGATAATAAGTATGACTTACACTTCTTAAAAACTGAAGTAAAAATGAAAGGAAGCCAGGCATTAATTAAAAAAAAATATCTTTCAACTTAAAACCACTGAGCTCAATTACAATTTCACAATTTTGTGTTCAAATAGTCCTTTGGAGTTTTGTACTCATTACTATATTTTGCTTCCTGTAGTCAACTTTTTGAAACCATGTTTAATAGATTTTAAATATTACTTGTTGAACATTTTATGCACATGTGACACACACATACTGGAAGAAAATGATATATCAAAGCTCAACATAAAATTTGTTACCACTACTTGTAAAACATTAAAAGACTTAATGCAAAACAAAATAATAACAAGCTAAAACTTGAAAGATGAATTTACTCTATCATCTGTAATGATTGCTACAAAGAATAATTGGTAGTGACCTTAATGAATTTAAATAAAAAAATATATGAACACAAAAGGGATCTTTTGCAAAACAACACACTAAATTCCTTAATTACTCACCATTTGTCTGACCATAATTTCCATTTTTAAAAAATGCCACTTTAATTAAAAGATTACTAATACAAAAGCATATAGAAAGTGCTTTAATTGTGACATCATCCTCAGTAAATTTGCATCCAGGTTCAGCTTTCTTGGCATATCTTCTATTATCACAATATAACAAAAGTGATAAAAATTTAAATTGGTTAGATATCCAAACATATATTAAAAAAACAAAATTTTAATTATAAAGTTTAAAATTTCAGCAAACCCTCTCCTTTGTGCATATGTATAATGACATCAATGTAAACTTCACTTTAGTCTAATGAAGTCCTAAATGATGAAATGCATTTCACAAAATTTATTCCACCGACCAAAATGGGCTATTATCAATATTTTTAATAAAAATAAAGATTACAAACTGAAACTCAACTGATATATTGAAAAGAGAGCAATTTGCAGAAAACAACAAATTCAACTTTCAATTTCCTATATCATGTTCTTGCTGTCCAAAAATGTATTTGTGTTGGGAGCCGACCATGTGATCCAAATTTGGCTACATATTTCACATTTTTTGGTCAGTTAATCAGAGAGATGAAGGAGCAGACAACAGATAAGACACAATGTAACAAGAAAATAGTCAGCTCCCTCCACAGCAACCTACTTTCACACCCTCTCACTTTCTCTCTCATTCTGTTTTCTTTATCTCTTCTTCTTCCCAAAAGAAAGAGAGGAACAAAACATTACTATTACTTTGTTGATACAATGAGAAAAAAACATGGACTTAATCTTTTCCTGTACAAATCAAATTTTGCATTTCACTAAAATGGACAAACTCTTTAAATTCTTTAAACTTCTCAATAAACTTTCTCTTTCAACATTTCCATAGTTAATAATTTCATACCTACAATTTCATGTTATGCTGTTTGATAAATAAATTTTCCTTAATTTTTACAAACACAACAGTTTTATTCTCTCAACCTCCTTATCTGGAGAAAATTGTGGGGAGTTTGGTTATGTTTGGCACAAGGCCAGTTTAATAAGCTCACTACTTCACTTTTTCTTCACAAAGATGGCATTTTGTGTATTCTTTTTTTTATATCAAAGTGAAAACAGACAAAATCTGTTTTCATTTTCATATAATTTGTCCTTGTGCTTATGTTCTGAACTGTAATGATTAGAGATTCCTTTTTATTTTAAAGTGTCCTGTTCATAACCATGTTGATGACTAATAGTTCCTGTTTGACTTCAAAGTCAAACAAGAACTGTTACAGACAGCAATCAACATGGAGAAGAATTATATTCTAAAATTTTCTTTTTACTTTCTCCTTCATGAATTGTCCATTTGCCAATTTTTATTTTGTGCTACATTGTTTCAAACAGTTTTATATTTTCACTGTATAAGTGCATATTTTACAAACCCTATTTTTATCTTATGGACACAATCTTTGATGTTGATAAGTCTTTTTCTTTCCTTCCTATTAATTTGAGTCCCCCCCCCCTGTTCAGCCTAGAAAGGATTCTTTGCACCTTATCATTAATACTAACCATATGTTCATCACTTTTAACAAATTTATACTGTTTCATTTCAGTTTTTCTATTCTTCTAACACAAACCTTACTTATTAACTCTTTTGCTATTTGAACCAGAAAACTCATTTTGGTTTGTTGTTATACTCAACAATTCAGTTGCTGTACCATCCAGCCTTCTTCAGGAGTCTGTTTTCATACTTGGTAACCTCCTCAGTATTTTGAACAAATCCCTTTATTAAATCCATTGAGTAGAATATTCACATTCCACTTTTCATGCTTAGGGAATATTTAAGAGGAAATGAAATGAAAACAGTCTACTTGCATGGAATGAAATAAAGCTTTCAGTTCAAAATTTCAAGGTTGGTGAGTACAGAGACAGACAGTTGAAGGAATTCAAAGTATATCAACTAATAAAGATGAGCAAAACAATTAATAATGATAATATCTCATCTGAAAAATTCCAACAAAAAAATCCTTTCTTGTTTTTTTCTTTCATTTCCTACTTTATTGAGTCATGTTCAGACACATTCAAAGGTATTTTTACTAGTTATTTATCATTAATGTTTACTTGTTGTGTGGTTTTATAGTTCAGTTCTATCTGTTGACACAAGTCTTTCTTTATCCATTTCTAGTAGTGCATGCTTCTTTATACCAATATCTATTCCAGAATAATTATCATTATCATTTTGATTAACTTCTATTATTTTTACTATTATTAGGAAAGTTCCTACCATATTTTGTTTAGTCACTAAGAACTGTGCAAATGGCATGTTAAATAGAAATTGTTTGTAGAGTTTTTTTAATGAAACAGTTGTCTGTTTTGAGGCTAATTTTTCTTCTAACATGATTCACTATTTCATCTCTTTTTTCATTTTGTTAGGTTTTGTCAATAGTTGCCTCAGTGTAATTAGTTCTAATGTGCTTAATTTCTGTCTGAATGTCCTAGAAAACAATTACTTAATAGATAATCAGTCCTGATTAAATGTATGCACTTAACTGTTGTTGAGTTCAATCCTTGGTTCAGTGGAATCGTATCCTGTGGACAAACTAAGAAGAATTAACTAAAAGAAGAAATCCCAAGCATGGTCAGTGCAATAAAAGCATTCTACCCACAAGGCTTGAATAAAAGTTTTAGTTTGAAATTTTAAGAATTTTTGCTAAATACAGTAGGCACATGAAAAAGCCACATTATATACCAGCTGAAACATAACCATGGCAACCAAAACAAGTTCAAGCAAATCTGCATAATAATTCTAATGCACTGTGTTTCTCTTATTAGATGTTCTCTTTACAACCACATCTACAATATTAAGACTTTCAATTATTTTTGTCTTTCTTTTATTTTTTTTAATTGTTTGACACTCTTGTAAAGAATCAAAATATTGCACATATTTTTTAATATTCAATTGTGTTCTTAAATCCTGAATTAATATTATTTATACTGATATTTTTAGTTTGTTTGTGCAAATAAGTTTAGATCATCTACATTATTGAGATGACTGATTTTTTTTTCTGTTAAATTTATGAACTTACATCTTTCCATTAAATTTAAACATATCTTTGCTTGAAATCCTGAGTGACAATATGGTTCTTTTCTGAAAATAAAGAATCCATTTAAAAATTTCTTTTCATACTTACCACAGCTGGAGTTTCTTCCAATATTGCCTGACATACATTCCAGGCTTTAAGATGTTATTGACATTATTCCTGAGATTCCTAACTTCTTTTTTAGGCATTGTAGGCAATCTTCTCATAAAGTTGTCTCTCATGAATTCATCTTATGATTTGTTTGTTTTTTGTTGGTTTTTTTTCATGTTTTCACTTTTCAAAATTGTTTAATCAATATTTAATAATAAATCCTTTGATGTTTTTCTTCATAGATGTTATTCTTTCAATTTGCCTACAAATTTTCCTTTGTTTTAACTTTTTCTCATAATTGACAAAGTGTGCTCTAGGGTTACATTAGTCATTCTCTCATTGCAAAAATTCTGAATTTTCTGTACAGTGTTCTTTTTATTTTGTGTAAAGGGAAGAAAACAGATCATCTGTCACATCTACTAACATACATTGATTCATTGTCAGCAATGGTTCATTGAGATCAAATAAATTGATGCATAGAAAAGTTGGAATATACATTTATTTCATTTATCAATCTCTTCTTGTAGCCACTCTGTACTAAATGCATGACAACACAAAGGAAGCTTTTATTCCTGTAAGTAATAACTTTGCTCCATTGCATATGGGCCACTTGTCAAGAAGTTATTTCTCACTCACTTTGTTTGAGAAATGAAGGTGGGGATTGAGCTGGAGAGGTGGCTCTTCCTACCCCCTTAACTCATGGCTATCCCCACTAGATTTCTTGTCTGGGTAGCTTTCTGCTCTTAGGATTCTAGATCAGCTGTTAAATGACACAATTCCTCTCTATCTTTGGCTTTTTTATTTTTCATAACCAACTGTTTTTGATTGAACAGACTTACTATCCAATGCAACCAGTTAGTGAACCTGGCTGTAGTGAGTCTATTCACCAAGGTACACATGGTAGAGGCACTTGCCTTGGACTCATCCCTAGTAGAATTTACCAGTATTCTACTAGATAACCTGATGGAAATGCTAACATTCTGCACACAAACAACACACTTTGGACTGGGATTAGACATATATTGGCAGGATGAAGGGTTAGCTTGCCATTATCACCATCACTGGCTAACATATATATGGAATATTTTGAAGAGATGGTATTAGAATCCACAGCTCTAAAGCCAAATCTTCAGCTGCTGACACCTTTATACTCTGGCCATATCAGGAAAAGGTCCAGATGCTACTGGACCATGTGAACTCAATAAAATCATTGATACAGTTCACTATGAAAAAAGAGAACGATAACAAACTGGCATTCCCGGATGTACTAATAGCTCAAACAAAGATGGGGTTCAAGACATCCATATACTGCAAGCCAACCTTTACTGGACAATACCTCAACTTCAACTCCAACCACCCACAAAATATAAAGAAAGGGATCGACCACTGCCTGCAACACTGAACAAAAGTCATAAGTGGTGACTCAGAGAAAATGGTCAGTATATGCAACAATTATCCAGGGTACATGACAACAACTTCAACAAACATGGAATGAAGGGTGCATGAGGATAACAACTCTTAGAAAACCGCTTCGGTCTGTCTACCCTATGTGAAGGGGTTATTAGAGAAAATACAAAGGATTTGTGGTCCATATAACATCAGAATGATCTTCAGAGGTAGTTCTACATTTCACAGGTACCTCTCCCAAGTAAAACCCCCAACAGAGGATGACATGACTAAGGATTGTGTGTATGCCATTCCATATAGCTGTGGAAAGAAATATAAAGGAGAAACCAGTCGCCCCCTTAAGGTAAGACTACAAGAACATCGCAAGGCTGTAACACAAGGACAGATGGAAAACTCAGGTGTAGCTGACCACATATGGTGGGAGAAAGGGGATTATTGCCCCCTATGGGATGAAGTTGAAATAATAGATAAAGAATGCCACTGGAAACTATGTAAACTTAAGGAATCAGAGCATATGCTAGGCTACAAAAATCTTCTAAGCTGACCAAGGATAGAAATGAATAAAAATACAAGAGAAAACTATTTACATAAAAAATACTAGAGAAAACCATTAACATCAAAAAATTGCAATATGAACTCTGATGAAAAACGTTTACTGGACATTAGTCCCAAAAATTGAGTTGTTCTTGTCCTTGAGGAAAAATGGCCCAGATGATATAGCTGTTGGTTAGTTCCAGTGACTTAATCCAAAAAGTTAGGAGTTCAATACCAGACTACAAATAACTTAGAGAGTTCAGTTAAAGAGAGATAAGGAATGAGAATAATCTATCTCATTGATTGTAATAAAGGGATTGGTTCAAAATTCCTAGCATACAACAGCCGAAATGTTGTAAAAATGACAACAAAGATGAGGACAATAGTCTGAATAATGTAAATACTACCTGATCTCCGAAGTATTGAACAGATACAAAATTATTGATCCCCTTGGAAGTTAACATACTTTCTTGTTTGTCTCTGATTCATCTACATAGAAACCAAGACTTTAAATGCTGATTTTAATGGTAGGGATTTTCACTGCACTTTTGAAATTAATGCAACCTGATTTTTTTACCCACCAGCAGTCAGTACATTTATATACTTATTAAATCTATATTCATCTATTTATTTGTTTATTTCAACATTTTCAGGTTTTTGTCCTTGGTGCCCTTATAATTTTCGTCTCTTTCCCTCCCCATTTACATTACAAGTTTGGTTATTTTGTATGAGTTCTACTGCCTTCAATCTTTCAGGTACAAAAGAGAATAGGGGTCAGCCATCTGGTGGGGAATCTGTTCAGAAGTGGGAGAGAGTCTTATTTTGAAATCAGTTGTAGGTTACATTTAAATCTCTTTATTTATGGCTATGCTTGACTGCCTCATGTGCTCCCTCCCTTACACACACACACACACACACACACACAGACACACACACACACACACGCACACACACACACACACTCTCTCTCTCTCTCGCTCGCTCTCTCTCTCTCTCTCTCTCTGTATGAGAAAGGCAGATGTACACACACACAAAATTATTTTGCAAAAATAGTATATTTACTCAAAAGTCCCTTTAAGTTAGATCAAAAATACAAAATGTTTTCTTTCTCTCGCTTCATCTCTTTTCTTTTTTCCTTTTTGTTTTAGAAAATATTGGGGTATGGAGAAATCTGAAAGAAAAATTGTGTAACACTAATGGATACATCAGTCGAAATAGGGTCTAGACAGGGGTGTTAAAAATTAGGTTGACACTTTGGCCATTAAGATTAAAAGAAGAAATCATGTATTCCCCAAAATATTCAAATTTAAAGTGAATCTCTTTTCTGATTAGTTAAATGGAACACACACATAAATTTTTATGTCTTCCCATATACATATTGTTTCTTATATTTAAATGAAAATCATTTTCACAACTATAATCTAACATTGCCTATTGGAGTAGATAGATCTATCTATCGCCCGGTTCACACTCCACCCATGTCTATTGAACAGGTTAAGAGGCCCATCCTTTGTTCCCTGTTTAGGATGTGGTTTCTGGCTTTATCTTTTCCAATCTTTTTACTATTATGTAGCCCCCTGCACATCAGTGGTGCTACCACCTTGCTCGGGGTGATACGATTAAAAAAAAAAAAAAAAAAAAAAAAAGTGAGGTAGAAATCTCGAAACATAGAAACTTCTGTGTTGCAATGCATTTTTAATTAAAAAGCAAATTTAATTATATATATATATATATATATATATATATATATATATATATATATATATATATATATAAATCCAGGTGAAGAGGACTCAAAGTTTTACTATTTTGAGTGTCCCACCATTAATTTTATTATAAACAGTGCTCAATATAATAAATATTATAGAGCTTAATATAATCATATAGTTATGAATTAATTGTACATTGCGACACATATCAAGATAGATTCTCTTCATCAGGCAATGTTTGATGTTGGTTGTACAAATGATTTACATTTATATATATATATATATATATATATATAGACACACATACACACACACACACACACACACACTTAACAATGGTCACTGAGCTCAAAACCAAGTGGTGACAGTTTGTTTCATGCTTAAACACAATCTTCAGACCAAGAAGTGTTGTGTTTTGGCTTATTTATATATGCTGCTCAATAGAGCATTAGAAGTAGCATGCTTTATTGTATTATCTTAATGGTTATGTTTTAAATTATTCTAGAAGATATTGAGTAGAAATAATTGTATATCTGAATGTGGTTATTTGTAGCTATTGTGTAGTGTTGACATTTTACACATTATTTATTATTGATTATTTCATTATTTATTGATTATTATTATTATTATTATTACTACATTTATTGTTTGTGTGCATTCATAGTTTGTTAATTTGTTTATTATTTACTTCATGTGTTTATTTATTTTGATTTTTATACTTTTATATTTACATATGCTCTATCCCTAATATTGCCTAATTTTACCCATAAATATAGCGTGCCTTGCAACTATATTCTTATATATATATAGATATAGCAAAAACAGGCTTGTATGTGAAGGACTAATAAATTATGCTCTCATTATGATTGAGCCCTCTAGAGAGGAAAATTTTAAAAATAGTTACCACTTCTGCGATTTATGCATTTCTCTTCAGTAATGGATTGAGTTATTCTGGGGGTTTGCGTATGTATACACCATATATATATAACACTCTAAAATTTATTCCTCTCTTATTCCATGCACCAATGACTTAGGGAGTAGGCACTCCGACTGACACCAAATTGGTTGAGTTTTGATCCCAGCTGGAAGCAAGTGGATGTCTAGCCACACTGATGAACTGTGATAACAGGCTTGTATATGGATTGACTAATATATACATATATTACACACACACACACACACAAACACACACACACACACATTTCTTTATAAATTTAAATTGCAGGACTATTATAGACCAACCTCAGTCAAAAAATCAACCCTTTTAGATGCTCAATATAATTATATATATTTCAAATATTTCCTTTCCTAAAAAAAAAAAATACTTCTTTTGCAAATCAACATACTTGGCTATAAAAATATTAAAAAAATAAAAGAAAATGTTATAATCTTGTATTCTTTTAAATAAACACTTTAAATTATTAAACTAAAATAAAATAATAATTGCATTATTAAAAAAATAATAGCAGCAATAATAATTACTCTTTTATTAAATTATATAAATATTAGTATCTACAATAGTTTAACTTGATTTTCTCAGTTAGCCTAAAGAATATTTATGAACATTCTTAAATTTCAAAGTTTGGAAAACCTAACAACATTGTTACTTGTGTTTATAAATACTTAGAAACAAAATCTTTACATTTGCTTTGATAAAGTCTATCAGAAAAGGAAATGCATCAATTAAGATAAGTTTTCCTTTGTCTTTATTTAACAATTATATATCTATCTAGAGTCATATATATGTGTCTGTATGTACATGTAACACTACATGCATTTTTCAGTAGAATAATGAATATTGAAAATTATAAAATAAAGGAAAACACCAATGGCAGATGATTGTAAGTAACAATTATGGTTTTTAAAATAAATCAGTCTTTCTAAAAATTAAGAATTCAAACAATTGGTTATACATTCTATATAAGCAGATATTACTAGTTCTATGTCAGTTGTCTCTTCATGTCTACCTATTCACACACACACACACACACACACACACACACACACACACACACATATATATATAGCCTGATGATTGCATTTAAGCATGAAACAAGCTGTTGCTTCTGAGTGTTGATTTTGATGTTCATTTTTATATTTATATACACTCTTTACCTGATATTGGGCACTTTAACTGGGTTTATATTTTAACCCATAAATATAGCATGCCTTAAAATTTTTATTATATATATATATATATATATATATATATATATATATATATATATATATACAATAAAAATATAGTTTTAAGATATGGTATATTTATGCGTTAAAGTGCTCACTATCAGGATAGCATATATTTAAATATAAAAGTTGAAATTACAGTCAACATTCAGTAGTAACAATTTGTCTCATGCTTAAATGCATCTCCATGGCCTGAAGATTGTATTTAGCATGAAACAGACTGTCACTGCTAGGTGTTGACTTCAATGTCTAAAAGCAATGATCATGGTTAAAGACAATAATTCAGATTAGAATTGTTTTTTAGTAGATCAACAACATTAAGCCAAAAATAGTCACTAAACAGAGACATCTGTCACATCTGAATCTTATATGGGTAGCCATAAATTTTAAAATGTAAAATTTTAAACTTATTTTTGAAAAAATTTTGTGCTTGATGTGAATGAAATTTTGAATTTACTCCCTCTCTCCACCTGCTAAATTTTCTATAATGCAGGCAAAACACATGTAAAATTCAGCAACTGATTTGTTGCTTGAACAAAATAAAAACAAAATACACAGATAAATGAGCAAAGAAAGAAGTTTCCAATCCTTGATTAAAGGATAAAGACATTCTGCCAATAATAATATAAAAGTTCAATTCATAAATATACATATCTATATATATATATATATATATATATATATATATATATATATAGAGAGAGAGAGAGAGAGAGAGAGAGAGAGAGAGAGAGCGAGAGAGAAAGGGAGAGAGAGAGTAAAAAAGGATGTTTGATTGTGGGATAAAAAAAACTAAGAAAAAATAAACCAATTTTTCCGTCTCAATATTTTAATGCATCAACCAATTGAACCTAACAGAATGAGCTAGGCATGATCAGTTCAAATCAGATTTAATATAATAACCACAGTTATACACACAATATCTAAAATTACATTTATGACACCATTCTGTTAATTAATTATTAAGTACTACAATGAAATCTTGGAAATATCATCCAATACAGTATGGATTTTTTTTGTCACATTTGTTATAAAAAATTTACTCTGTTGAACTCAACAATCTAACATAATACAACAGTCATTGCTTGGTATTTATGACACCTCAAGTGCATTTATGGCACCTCAAGTGCATTTATGATACAGGAAATACATTCTTCAAAATTGTCTAATATTGTAAAGAATACTTGTAACATATCTGTGCAACTGCTAGAGCTGTCAACTCCATCTCACAGCATGTAATATAACTTGTCTCACCTGATATGTCTTTCTGACATTTCATGGGCTGTGATAGATTAAATGCCAGTGATGTCTCAGATCCAGATTTTTATAAATTCTCCAAGAATTCGTGACATGTTTGTTCACTTATGAATTTTTCAGATTTTCTTTTTATTCCTTTGATTATCATCATTTGTCTTTTTCTCTTTTTCAAAACTGAATGTATGCCACATTGCTAGAAGTTTGTTGCACTGAATCATTTCATTCAGTTTCTGTTTCACTTTCAATTTCAATGTTAAACATTTGTCCTCTTCTCTAGTGATTTTGGTGTGAACAAATTTGAGTTATAACATTGATTTATTTATTTAGACTGTGACATTGATGACAAGGCTTCCAGTGAGTATATCAGTTTAATTCTTTCACTTTCATGTGCAACTCTAGCTGAAGTCCCTTGCCAACTGTTGTCTGAAACTCTAGGAGAATTATCAGAAAACATTGATATTCAGCTAGGATTAAGTAAAAATAGAATTTATACCTTATTTTTGGATATTTATGAAATAAATTTACTCTGTTTTTAATTGGAACAAAAATCAGTTTAGGATGAAAATCTTTTTAATTTGCTTGAATATACTAATTTAAAAATAGACAAAAAAAGGTATGCTTTATTCTCAAATTATTTCACATAATTTTCCTGTTGATTTATTTAAGAAATAATTATTACAAGCAAAAGAAAAAATTAAATCAGAAAAACAGAAAATTAACTATGAAGCTATTTTTAAAATCAGATGTTCATATAGAGAATTACCAAAATCATGAGATTGTTTCTTTGATTGGATATAATTGTTCAAAAATTTAAAAATTAAAAGTTTTATCCTTATCTTAAAACATTATATTTTATTTGAGTTAATATATGGTTAGTGTAATGGTTATCAACACAGAAAATAGAATCAGTAGGAAGAGTTCAAATTCTGCTCTAGTCTGTTGGGTTTACCCTTGCACAATTCCCTTCTTCTATCTTTTCTCCTCCCTACTCCCAACTATGGGCTAAATAGCAGAGTACCTTGGTTGGCAGCCATTCTAAGAGAAGACATCTAAATTCAAACCTGTGAAGACAACAGAAAATCAATCCATTATCCTTCTTCAGAAATCATAGCAATTCACAGATGAAAAAAAAAAGAAATCTGTAGAGAAATAATATCATTTATGTGCTGAAAGAACATGGCTTAAAAAACATGTCAATGGAATCCTAATTTGGGACAATGCAGCAATATGAACATTAATATATAAATATTATATTTAGGTTTACTTTTTATAATCTGTACTGACTTTGAGGAAAGATGATTTATATAAACATGCTCATATATATATATAATACATTCAGAAAATATGTAAAAATCTAATGCTTTCCCTGTTTAAAAAAAGCAAAACAGTTTAACTTTTTCTCACATCAGTGATTTATTTATCTATTAGATATTTATAATAAAAAGCATGAGAACAGATAGTTGTAGTTTGAAGTCTTTGCATTTAATATCTTAAAATCAACAAGAATACCATTTTTGCTGCCTCCTACAGCCTTGAAATTAAGTGTAATGAAGGATAGAGTTTTAATAAATACATATTTTGTGGGTGAATGAGTGTGTTCCTGCATATATATATATATATATATATATATATATATATATATATATATAAACAATACAATCTGTATATCAATAAAGTTAGTTTGCTAAGAAATTTACTGAGGGTTGGATTTTAAAAATTCAAAAGCTGCCAGAAAAATGGGAAAACAAGTGGTTAGTGATGGACAATACTTTCAGTGACATGTTTCTAACTAAATTGTTGTAAATAAAACATTACTTTTCATGAAAAATCAGTGAAAACTTATTCAAGGTCCTATATATATATATATATATATATATATATATATATATATATATATATATAAAAATATATATTTATATATAAATAAATAAATAAATTTAAATAAATATATTTAGATTTATTTATATATAAATTTATTCATATATATATATATATATATATATATATATATATATATATATATATCAATAAATTCTGCAATTTACATTCCGCTGAATAGCTATTTCAGCAAGAAAATCTTCGTTGTATCAGCAATGATCAAAAACAAAAATTTATTAATTCAAATATGGTGCAAAAATTCACATACCAAAAGGAGCCCAAAAATATATCCATACACAGGAAGTTAAAAAAAAGGTGGGGTAGGGGGAATTAAGAAAGAAAGACTTTTTCCTAGCTATTCAATGGAATGTAAATTTCGGAATTTATTGATATAATATACATATTTGGTTCTGTAAATAGATAATACTATTTACATCAAGCTCTCCGCCTGGACCATTTTTAATATTGATAAAATTAATATTAATAGTATCTGGTTTTGGGGATTTTACCTATATACATTTCTTTTTTTGGATTTAAAATATATGTATATTTAAATTTATTTGTTTTGAATATTATTTTTAGTGGATACTTGTATTTGAATTGGTAATCTGTTTTTTTGGGTTTTTTTTTTCTGTAACTAAAATATATCTATTAAAAATAATGATCAAAACAAATAAATATGTTGGTTAATACCAATTTCATAAATTTATGTATAATTTCAGAATATATATATATATATATATATATATATATATAATTAATAAGAATAAAATATGTCAGTTAGCTGATTGATGTTACATTCAGTACCTTGGCTCTAGAGTTTTGTAGATTGACATATTTCTAATTGTTCAGTTCACTATTCAGAACATTTCAGCAATTGACTGCTGTTTTTCTCATTTTTTTGTTATTTTTATACTAAGTTTGATCTAATTAATTTATGCATTAGTTGAGAGGCTCTTATTATTGATGTTAGGTTAACTTTTTCTTGTGTGTGTGTGTGTGTGTGTGTGTGTGTCCATATTGAAAACATGTGGACACTGCATCAGAGCATCATTAAATATTACAAATTTGGAATTATAAACATATATATATATATATTCAACAAAGGACAGCTTAAGTCACTACTCAATATTCACACAATCGTATTCTTTAAGCAAATGCATTTTTTGAGCTGCCTTTAATTTTCTGTGTAGGTACGTCTCTTTGTTTTTTCTTGTCTGGCATTAGGTTGTTTCACAACTTGTCTGTTAGTCATTTTAATGTGTATCTCTTTCTCTCTCTCTCTCTCTCTCTCTCTCTCTATATATATATATATATATATATATATATATATATATATATATATATATATTGTACATAAGGGTGCATTTGTAAGTCTAAAGTTCACATGTAGTGATTAATTGAATTTTTTATCTGGATTTTTCACTGTGTGATTGATATTCTCTACAGAAATAAGTAACTTGATAAGGTGCTTATGCTGAAAAATCAATATATCTGTAAAATAAATACTTTTTTTACTATTAGGTTTGGGACATATTGATGTACTTAGATAGATAGATAGATAGATAGATAGATAGATAGATAGATAGATAGATAGATAGATAGATAGATAGATAGATAGATAGAAAATTATCACTTGTAGGTTTTGTGATTATTTCTAGAACAGATAATGAAACAAAGGGAATGAAAGTAATGAGAATTAGCCAGGGAGGACTATGACAGATGGAATGGGTGCAGAAATAGGAACAGGAAACTTTAAACTGAGAGCAAAGAAGACATGAAAACATGAGGGAAAGAAATGATGGAAATAAGATTAAAAGGGAAAGAATAAAAGATACAAACAAAATTAGAGAGAAACATAAAGAGGTAGAAGATATTGGAGACAAACATAAATAGATAGAGAGAAGTAATTGTAGAGAAATGTAAAGAGATAGCAGGAAAATGGACAGAAACATTGAAGAGAAAGTTAAAGAGATAGAGAGAAAGAATTGTACAGAAATGCAAAGAAAAAGAAAGAAGTTATTGGAGAGCAACAAAGAAATAGAAGTAATTGGAGAGAAAGTTAAAGAGATAAAGAGAAATAATTGGAGAAAAATGTAAAAAGATAGAGTGAAGAAAATGGGAAGAAATGTAATGAGATAGAGAAAAGGAATTGGAGAGAAATATAAAGAAATTCAGAGAAGAAATGGGATAGAAAGATAAAGTGAAAGAGAGAAGAAATTAGAGAGAAACGTAAAAAGAGATAAAAAGAAAGAATTGGAGAGAAACAAAAAAGAGATAGAGAGAAAGAATTGGAGAGAAAGAATTGGAGAGAAAGAATAAGAAAAGGAGAGAAGTAATTCAAAAGAAATGTAGATGTAAATAAATAATTGTAAAGAAACTTAAAGAGACAGAGAGAGACATAAAGAGATAGAAGGAACTGGATGCAAACATACAAAGATAGATGGAAGGAATTAGAGAGAAAGATACAGAGATGGAGAGAGAGAATTGTAAAGAAATATAAGAAGGTAGTGAGAAGAAATTAAGAGAGAAAAATAAAGAGATGAAAAGAAAGAATTGTAAAGAAATGCAAGGAGGTAGAGAGAAGGAATTGGAGAGAAACATAAAGAGATAGAAAGAGAGAGTTAGAATCAAACATAAAAATAGAGAGAATTAAATGGAAAGAAATGTAAAAAGGTGCAAGAAAGAAACTGGAGTGAAACATGAGTAGATAGAAACAAGGAATTAGAGAGTAATGTAAAAGAGACGAGGAGAGAGAATTTTAAAGAAATGTAAGGAGGTAGAGAGAAGGAATTGAAGAGAAACATAAAGAGATGTAGAGAGAGTATTGTAAAGAAATGTAAGGATGTAGAGAGAAGGAATTAGAGAGAAGAATGAAGAGATTGAGAGATGGAGTTAGAGTCAAACGTACAAATAGAAGTAAATGGAAAGAAATGTAAAAAGGTGGAAGGAAGGAACTGGAGTGAAACATGAGTAGCTAAAAAGAAGGAATTGGGGAATAATGTAAAGAGAAGGAATAGAAGAGAAACAAAGAAATGGAGAGAGGAAATTGTAAAGAAATGTAAGGCGGTAGAGAGAAGGAATAGAAGAGAAACAAAGAAATGGAGAGAGGGAATTTAAAGAAATGTAAGGCGGTAGAGAGAAGGAATAGAAGAGAACAAAGAAATGGAGAGAGGAAATTGTAAAGAAATGTAAGGCGGTAGAGAGAAGGAATAGAAGAGGAACAAAGAAATGTAGAGAGGGAATTGTAAAGAAATGTAAGGAGGTAGAGAGAAGGAATAGAAGAGAAACAAAGAAAATGGAGAGAGGGAATTGTAAAGAAATGTAAGAGGGTAGAGAGAAGGAATAGAAGAGAAACAAAGAAATGGAGAGAGGAAATTGTAAAGAAATGTAAGGCGGTAGAGAGAAGGAATAGAAGAGAAACAAAGAAATGGAGAGAGGAAATTGTAAAGAAATGTAAGGCGGTAGAGAGAAGGAATAGAAGAGAAACAAAGAAATGGAGAGAGGAAATTGTAAAGAAATGTAAGGCGGTAGAGAGAAGGAATAGAAGAGAACAAAGAAATGTAGAGAGGGAATTGTAAAGAAATGTAAGGAGGTAGAGAGAAGGAATAGAAGAGGAACAAAGAAATGGAGAGAGGAAATTGTAAAGAAATGGGGAAGGTAGAGAGAAGGAATAGAAGAGAAACAAAGAAATGGAGAGAGGAAATTGTAAAGAAATGTAAGGCGGTAGAGAGAAGGAATAGAAGAGAACAAAGAAATGGAGAGAGGAAATTGTAAAGAAATGTAAGGCGGTAGAGAGAAGGAATAGAAGAGAAACAAAGAAATGGAGAGAGGAAATTGTAAAGAAATGTAAGGCGGTAGAGAGAAGGAATAGAAGAGAAACAAAGAAATGGAGAGGAAATTGTAAAGAAATGTAAGGAGGTAGAGAGAAGGAATAGAAGAGAAACAAAGAAATGGAGAGAGGAAATTGTAAAGAAATGTGAAAGGCAGAGAGAAGGAATAGAAGAGGAACAAAGAAAATGTAGAGAGGGAATTGTAAAGAAATGTAAGGAGGTAGAGAGAAGGAATAGAAGAGAAACAAAGAAATGTAGAGAGGGAATTGTAAAGAAATGTAAGAGGTAGAGAGAAGGAATAGAAGAGAAACAAAGAAATGGAGAGAGGAAATTGTAAAGAAATGTAAGGCGGTAGAGAGAAGGAATAGAAGAGGAACAAAGAAATGTAGAGAGAGGGAATTGTAAAGAAATGTAAGGAGGTAGAGAGAAGGAATAGAAGAGAAACAAAGAAATGGAGAGAGGAAATTGTAAAGAAATGTAAGGCGGTAGAGAGAAGGAATAGAAGAGAAACAAAGAAATGGAGAGAGGAAATTGTAAAGAAATGTAAGGCGGTAGAGAGAAGGAAATAGAAGAGAAACAAAGAAATGGAGAGAGGAAATTGTAAAGAAATGTAAGGAGGTAGAGAGAAGGAATAGAAGAGAAACAAAGAAATGGAGAGAGGAAATTGTAAAGAAATGTAAGGCGGTAGAGAGAAGGAATAGAAGAGGAACAAAGAAAATGTAGAGAGGGAATTGTAAAGAAATGTAAGGAGGTAGAGAGAAGGAATAGAAGAGAAACAAAGAAATGGGAGAGAGGGAATTGTAAAGAAATGTAAGAGGGTAGAGAGAAGGAATAGAAGAGAAACAAAGAAATGGAGAGAGGAAATTGTAAAGAAATGTAAGGCGGTAGAGAGAAGGAATAGAAGAGAAACAAAGAAATGTAGAGAGGGAATTGTAAAGAAATGTAAGGAGGTAGAGAGAAGGAATAGAAGAGAAACAAAGAAATGTAGAGAGGGAATTGTAAAGAAATGTAAGGAGGTAGAGAGAAGGAATAGAAGAGAAACAAAGAAATGGAGAGAGGAAATTGTAAAGAAATGTAAGGCGGTAGAGAGAAGGAATAGAAGAGAAACAAAGAAATGGAGAGAGGAAATTGTAAAGAAATGTAAGGCGGTAGAGAGAAGGAATAGAAGAGAAACAAAGAAATGGAGAGAGGAAATTGTAAAGAAATGTAAGGCGGTAGAGAGAAGGAATAGAAGAGAACAAAGAAATGGAGAGAGGAAATTGTAAAGAAATGTAAGGAGGTAGAGAGAAGGAATAGAAGAGAAACAAAGAAATGGAGAGAGGAAAATTGTAAAGAAATGTAAGGAGAGAAGGAAATGAAGAGGAACAAAGAAATGTAGAGAGGAATTGTAAAGAAATGTAAGGAGGTAGAGAGAAGGAATAGAAGAGAAACAAAGAAATGGAGAGAGGGAATTGTAAAGAAATGTAAGAGGGTAGAGAGAAGGAATAGAAGAGAAACAAAGAAATGGAGAGAGGAAATTGTAAAGAAATGTAAGGCGGTAGAGAGAAGGAATAGAAGAGGAACAAAGAAATGTAGAGAGGGAATTGTAAAGAAATGTAAGGAGGTAGAGAGAAGGAATAGAAGAGAAACAAAGAAATGGAGAGAGGAAATTGTAAAGAAATGTAAGGCGGTAGAGAAGGAATAGAAGAGAAACAAAGAAATGGAGAGGAAATTGTAAAGAAATGTAAGGCGGTAGAGAGAAGGAATAGAAGAGGAACAAAGAAATGTAGAGAGGGAATTCGTAAAGAAATGTAAGGAGGTAGAGAGAAGGAATAGAAGAGAAACAAAGAAATGGAGAGAGGGAATTGTAAAGAAATGTAAGAGGGTAGAGAGAAGGAATAGAAGAGAAACAAAGAAATGGAGAGAGGAAATTGTAAAGAAATGTAAGGCGGTAGAGAGAAGGAATAGAAGAGAAACAAAGAAATGGAGAGAGGAAATTGTAAAGAAATGTAAGGCGGTAGAGAGAAGGAATAGAAGAGGAACAAAGAAATGTAGAGAGGGAATTGTAAAGAAATGTAAGGAGGTAGAGAGAAGGAATAGAAGAGAAACAAAGAAATGGAGAGAGGGAACAAAGAAATGTAAGAGGGTAGAGAGAAGAATAGAAGAGAAACAAAGAAATGGAGAGAGGGAATTTTAAAGAAATGTAAGGAGGTAGAGAGAAGGAATAGAAGAGAAACAAAGAAATGGAGAGAGAGGGAATTGTAAAGAAATGTAAGAGGGTAGAGAGAAGGAATAGAAGAGAAACAAAGAAATGGAGAGAGGGAATTGTAAAGAAATGTAAGGAGGTAGAGAGAAGGAATAGAAGAGAAACAAAGAAATGGAGAGAGGGAATTTAAAGAAATGTAAGGAGGTAGAGAGAAGGAATAGAAGAGAAACAAAGAAATGGAGAGAGGGAATTGTAAAGAAATGTAAGGAGGTAGAGAGAAGGAATAGAAGAGAAACAAAGAAGTGGAGAGATGGAATTTTAAAGAAATGTAAGGAGGTAGAGAGCAGGAATAGAAGAGAAACAAAGAAATGGAGAGGGGGAATTGTAAAGAAATGTAAGGAGGTAGAGAGAAGGAATAGAAGAGAAACAAAGAAATGGAGAGAGGGAATTGTAAAGAAATGTAAGGAGGTAGAGAGACGGAATAGAAGAGAAACAAAGAAATGGAGAGAGGGAATTTTAAAGAAATGTAAGGAGGTAGAGAGAAGGAATAGAAGAGAAACAAAGAAATGGAGAGATGGAATTGTA
The DNA here is from genome assembly GCA_037127315.1 of Ascarosepion bandense. Lineage (NCBI taxonomy): Eukaryota > Metazoa > Mollusca > Cephalopoda > Sepiida > Sepiidae > Ascarosepion > Ascarosepion bandense. Next base: position 2,010,465 of record JBBBDQ010001333.1, read on the forward strand.
AAGAAATGTTAGGAGGTAGAGAGAAGGAATAGAAGAGAAACAAAGAAGTGGAGAGATGGAATTGTAAAGAAATGTAAGGAGGTAGAGAGAAGGAATAGAAGAGAAACAAAGAAATGGAGAGAGGGAATTTTAAAGAAATGTAAGGAGGTAGAGAGACGGAATAGAAGAGAAACAAAGAAATGGAGAGAGGGAATTGTAAAGAAATGTAAGGAGGTAGCTAGAAGGAATAGAAGTGAAACGTAGTGATGGAGAGAAGGAATTAGAAATGTAAAGTGGTAAATAGAAAGAAAAAAGAAGAAAGGAAATAAAAAAAAACATGCCAAGTTGCTAATCCTCTGAAAATTGCAACAAACAAAAGTAAATAATTACTTAAATTCCATTGTAGGACTATCATCATCAAATATGGAAATATTACTCTTGGAAGAAAGAGAATGTTCTGCCAGCTTACCTCTTCTTTTCTGAATGCTTCACAGTGCATATAATTCTTTTCTTTCTTACCAATCCATGGCACCTTTCATTGCAGCAATAGGCAGCATTCAGTGTTTTTCATTTTTAGGATTATATGCTGGCTTTACACTGGAAACTCTCAAAGATTTCTTGCGATAAAGGAGAGGATTAACTGTAAAAACCTCAAAATTAATTTGAAGTCAATATGACTTGCTGGTTCCATAGGGACCATCTTTTAAGCACTAGGAATCTCAACTCTATTGAATGTGTTTTGGTATTGATGGGGTTGGTGCGGATGTATAAATGAATCAGGTTCAAAGACCCAAGGGCATGGAATAAAGAAGTGACTGTATAGTTTAGATTATGTTAGTCTAAACAAGGAATGATTGAAATCAGCTTTGGGACTTTTGGGTATAGAATATGGCAGTTAACTTTCCATTTGAACAAGTCAGGCACAACAAGAAAAGCTTGCAATCAGTTTCAAAGTGTTGGGTACTGGCTGTGAGTCATGAATCTATAAAGTATGGCTTCTTTAACTTGCTTTTTCTTGCCCTTGAACAAGTATCTAAACACATCTTATGGCTTATATGCATGTACAATCATTTATATAATTTCTGTTTACAAGAAAACTAAAGAGTAACAAAGGTTTTACTTTGAAAGTAATATTTATTGTTTATCTACTATAAAAATATATGTTTAAAAGGATCTCCCAAAAGTCAAAATTGAAAATTTAGAACCTCAATATATGCTGAAGTGCAAAAAAAGTTAAAAATAGCAGTACAATGGATTGCTTGACCCCCCCTACTTGTAGAAGTGGACTCAGCCAGATGATATTTATGTCATGTAATAAGTAAAGAAGTAGTGTAGCCATAGCAGCGTACTTGTGATATTGTAACTGAGGCTGTTAAGTAACTGAAAATAGTAACTACCTAACAAAAGAGAATGTCCCAATTCAATACTGTTGCTCCTTCACCTATCAGTTCCATGAGGAATCCATAATTGATGATAAACAAGAGGGCAGTTATTGACATAATGGCATCTGTTACCCTGCCTCCTCAGTTCAGAACATTGTAGCAAAATTATTATTAGAACAATATCATTAAAATGTTCTAAATTGAAGAATAGAGAAATTCTAATCCAGTTCTCAGCTTAATAATAATGGAATAATGGAATAATGGAATAACCTGCATTCATGCTCAGAATGACCTGAATTTTTGTCATTGTTATAAACCTAAAAAATCTTAACATTGGAAAAGAAATGTCAGTATATACCAGTATTCTGTAAAAAAAATATAATATATTTTTCTATAAAATTATATTTTAGATAATAAAAATATCATTTTCAAAGGTTTCAATATATCATGTCAAAATTTCACATTTTTTTTTATTCCAGTTTTTTACCACTTCGATTATTAGCAATTTCACAATTTACCACAAAAAACAATGTTTTAAAATTTTAAACATTTTCAAAAATTATTTCACCCTACACTTTTGCTGATTAGGAATTAATGGGAATAAAAGTTAAGTTATATTTAAATGTTAAATGTAGTTGCAAAACAGTTCCCCTATTTATTTATTGGTAATTAATTTTAATATAAAGTCTATGACTTTGAAATGACTTGACATTGTCTTGGGACCAGTGTCAGTTACTATAGAATCAAAATTTATGCTATCCCTGGATTTGATTCCCAAAAATATTTTCCATTAAGTAAACACCTTGGACATATTTCTTTTATCAAATAGTTTTCTGCTGGTATTCACTTAAAAAAATATTGACAAAGTAATAATTTTCACATTGCATAAAATATTCACTTTTTTTTATTTTAGTTGCTTGGTGTTTCAAATATTCATTCTTTATCATCTTCAGTTTGAAGGAATTTGTACTTAATATTGTTACAGTAAATCTGAATTTCAATAAGCGGAAAATTTGTTTATTTGATACACTCTATTTTGAAAAAAACATCTGATATTATAAATGAAACATTTTACTATTTCAAAAACATAAACTTAAACATGTGCAAATACAATTACACAAATGTGAAAACTCATTTTACTGAATTGAATTTTTTATTTTGTCTTTTCTGTTTCTTTAAGATAATTTTAACAAAAAACTAACAATTTCATATAAATTCTTGTAATCATAATCTATTTCAACTTTAGCCATTACAATATTCCTGGTTTCTGTCTGAATTTCTTGGTTGACGATTTATCATTATTCACATTTGGACTAATCTCCTCATCTTTGTTGTTATAATCACAAAATTTTGGCCATCATACACTACTGCATTCTTCAGGAGTCTGTTACTCCAGATAATCTTCAGGGAATTTTTAACTGAGTCTTTTATTTAATCTGTGCTCGGTTTATTGTTCTTATTCCATTGTCCATATCTACAGACACATGTTTTTATCTTTTTTTTATAAAGTTCTGCTCTGTTAATGTTTGTTTTGTTTCCATTGAGCTTGAATCTGGGATTGAACTCACAATTGCTATGCTTCCAAATCCATGTTTAATCCACCAAATATACATAGCCTAGGCTTAGAAAGAAATGTAAGCATCCATTATCATTTATTTGTTCATTTATATAATCCAAAATTGATCTAAGACATTTTGTAATTACATTTTACTGGGAAATTAGCAAAATGCTTTTTTATGAATTTTCTTACATTCACTACTTCCATAATATTAAACTAAATGACTAACACTTTATTCACTAATTAATTCATTAATTATCAAGTTTTATTTATAATATTTACTTAACATAAAATTCTGTTTCTCCTGTATCACCAGAAATGTCAAAAGATGGGCAATTCACTCCTCTATGTAGTGGACATTTCTGGTGACACAGGAAAGTGTTAAACACAAAAAATATTTATAGGCATATGGATTGTGTTTATATTATTTTTTTCATTTGGAAATGAGTTATTTTCACAACCTAGGTTTCAACCTTCTGGTATGTTCAGGCAATTTATAATAACTGATTTTCCAACATTTTAACAAACATACAACAGGGATTTTTACAGACACACAAGTGGAATTTTTAAGCAACCAAAAATTTTACTTAAAGGATCTTAAAATACTTTCACCCAGGTTCGTATGATCCTAATATATATATAAATGTGATAACATCTGGGCGTTACTTTTGATCATTCATTCAATAATTCATTTTGTTCTGGAAACAACATATTGTGCCAAGAGGAAAAGTTAGCCATTATGTTGTTTCCAGAATAAAAAAAATTACTGAATAAAAGATCAGAAGTAATGTCTAGATGTAATCACACCTGCATAGTTACAGTATAAACCACAGGTGGGCTCTGTGGGTGTTGAACAAACACAAGTGTGTCTGAGCAAGGGGGATTAGCTAGTTACTCTGGTAAATGGGTATCCTCAAATACAAATGACTAACTATTATATATATATATATATATATATATATATAAAATGGTGAAAAAGTTCTCAGCTTGACTCACTTCCCAAAGTTATTATTTCAATGGACAAATATTAAAATATTGATTTTTGGAAATGGGTTGAACTATCAAGAATTGTATTGGGGAAATTGTTACTTGTGATGTGTTTCATCATTTAGGATTGCATTGGACTAAATTTGTTATGTTAGTATGGCTTCACAAGCATGTGACAGAGAGGTGCTGGGAAATTAATTGTTTTTTATTTTATCTCACCTAATTCATCTGGAGTCTTTTTCCTTTTATTTCTTTCACTTTTGTAAGTAGGTATTCCAACTTGTGGTAGTAAAAGATCTGCTAGGAATTTGTGAAATGTTGTAAGAGTCAAGGCATAAATTTACTGTGGATGATTAAGGCACTTTCTAGACATTTACATTGTAGTGAATTATAGTAGCATTTTTTTATGACAAAATTGTGATCAGTCTTGTTATGGTAGACAACCAGTGCATTTGACATGTTATTTTGTAAAATGTCTCTTTTGTGTTTATATAATCTTGGGGTTTCTTCTATGTATTTTTTGTGAGAATTATTACAGTAAACTCCTCCTTTAGCTTATCATTTTGTTTAGTACTGACTAAGTCTTTTATTGTTTTGGATATAGAAATAAAAAATTTTATATTGAGTTTAGATAAATTCTTTTCAGTTGTAGATCTCATAGAGTTAGTAAACAGGATAATATATTCTTTTGATTCATTGGATTTCTCAGGAGGGGCTGTTTTTTGTTTTGGAATATTTTATGCACCTTTTGTTTCACATTGAAGATGAAATAATTAGGGTATTTAAGAAATTTAAAAGTGTTTTCAATGTATTTCTCTTCTTCATGTAAATAATCTGAGCTGTGTATTCTTAGTGCTTTTAGGTAAAATCCGATGATTATACAAGATTTTATTTTGTTGTTATGATAAGAATAGAAATTTATTAGGTTGATTTTGTTGATCAATTTCTGGTAGACACTGAGTTTTAAACTGATGTTAATGCAGTGTAGCTTGATATATAGGAAGGGTAAGGAATTGTGTTCTTCCATTTTGTATGTGAATTCAATTATGTGTTCAACTTTAGTTGATCTACTAGGTCAGGTAAATCATGAGGAAATATAAGTAGGATATCATCAATATAACAAAAGTATTTTGATTGTTTGGATAAAATACTTTGGAAAAGACCAGATTCAAGAAATTCTGAGAAGATACAAGCCATCAATCAACTGAGAGGTGATCCCATCAGTAATCCAAATATTTGTTTGTAACAATCATTATTAAATATGAAGTGGTATTGATTGCTGATGAGAGTGGTTTTGTTATGGCTTTCACCAGTTTATGGAAGAGACACTGACAATTCCTGAGATGATAGGGTGCATTGGGATACCAGTTTTGTGAATTTTAGGGAGACCATAAAGTTTAGATGTTCTAGGTTGATATTCTATGCCAAGATTTGTTTTCATCTTTAATTAGTTTCCTGATTTTCTTATTAAATTTTTTGTTTTAGTAGTTATTTTTGTTCATTTATTTATTTATTCCTTTATTTTTAGGTCTTGGTTTAATAGAGTAGTTAATTTTTCTATGTATGTATTATTGTTCATAATCCAATTCTCCATTCCTTGTCAGAAAGAGCATGTGGATTTCCTTATTTTTTGCTAGGTTCTTTAGTGCATTTAGGCATCTGACCAGTAATGTGTTTTCTTTATTGGTTTCTATAGTAGCAGTGAATATACCTTGAATTGAAAATTTTGTGAAATTGGAGTTGTTTTACTCGTGACCTTTTAATATAGTGTCTGACATGTCTTCTTTGTGGATTCTGGTGGCAAACTTTAAAATGAAGCTGAGAGATTCGTGTTCTATATTAGAAAGCTTCATATCAGATGGTTTTTCTATTAGATTAGAAAATCTATTTCTACTTGCTGTTATTGCTGCATAGATTCTTAAGTTTTTGTCTCAGTTTGTTGTTTTAATTGTCATTCATTTATTTGACAGTCTGGTGCACATCAGTCATTTCTGGTTTTGTTACAATATACATTTTGTGATGTTTCATTCCAGCATTTCTGACTTTGTCACCATGTAATTTTGTAGAGATCCATTCCAGCATTTTTGGTTTTATTACCATGTACATTTTGTGATGTTTCATTCTAGCATTTCTAGCTTTTTTTACAATTGAATTTTTCTGGAGTTTCATTCCAGCATTTCTGGCTTTGTTAAAATGTACCTTTTTTTTGGACTTTTATTCTTACGTTTCTGGCTTTTTTAGTGATTATTTTTCTAACATCATAGTCCTTGGGCAGATGCCTTTAGAAAATTGCATGTGCATGTTGGAAAAATGTGATATGATATTCTGAATATCTTGTGTGTGCATCATGAGATAACTTTTTGATTAAGGAATGTCAGTAATTTCAGAATTTTTTTGATTTTTAAATATGTTCGCTGATGGTAAGAGTTTTTTATATTCATTAATGGTTTGGTGTTCTAATGTCATCTCAAATTTCCAGAACCCCTCTGTTGCACACATGTGTAGTCATACCAACATGACAAAGTTAATCCAATGAAGTTCTGAAAGATGAAATGCACAAGTAAACTTTTCACACTTTGTCATACAATTCACCCATATATATATATATATATATATATATATATATATTCATTATTTGCTTTAAATGGATTGTTTTTTCTAGCAAAGACCCATTATGCATAACAAAATACAGTAAGACCAAATTTGCCAAATTTTCTCATTCACTTCCCTTTCACCTACTTTACTCACCTTCAGACATATGAATCTGGCAGGAAACAATATTGTCTTTGTAATTCTAATAAAATACAAAGACAAAAAACATTTAAAAAATGTTTCACAGATCAAAGCCAACCCCCCCAAAAAAGGTAGAGAAGGAAGTGTAATTCTTAGGCAATAATTTTCAGTACTTCAAAAGATAATGTATGGAATTAAAAGTGGAATGAAGAGTGTGGTATTCACACTTGTCAAAGGAAAATGGTTGGAATTTGCTGGCAGCATTGACAACTGCTGAAAAAAATAAAAAATTAGATAAAGAAGAAAGAAAAACAAAACAACTCCGAGAGAATAATTTCATTCTAAAACATTTTGAAAACATTTTATCCCTAGAGAAATCTAACAGAATTTTTATGATGGCAATTGTCGTATTATTACATAAAAAATTATTATGCAAATGTAACCAATTTAATGATGTATATTAGTCCATTATATGCAAATATGTCACTCTAGTTAATGCCATTTTTAGTGGAACTTGAACATTTCAAATTTAAATGAGAATGTATTTGTGTGTTTACTATTATAATAATGTGCTTCTTAAATTAAAAGCATATTAATGTTTGCTTTTTTTTATGAGGAAACAAAATCATTTGATTCATAAATCAAATTTATATAAGATTCATATATTTTAGAAACAGCAAGTTACTTTTTATATCTTAACTGAGTTTGTGTGAATGCATGTACACACACACACACACACACACACACACACATATATAAGCACACTTAAAAACACTTATTTTACAGTTCTTGGCTGTTTACTAAAATCTACTTAAGCAAGAAAAAATTTACATTTATGACTAATACATGAGAAAAGCATTAAAGAAATGTGTAAAAAGTTAAAAAGGATGAAAAGTACTATGAAAAATAGACTTACTTATATAATTTGTATTTAATTAATATTTCAACGTATTTTCACACTATCTTCACAATATGTTAACAGTATTACTTTTAAACAATAAATACATCTTTTTTTTTTCTTAATTTCTATATTAGGTTGATGCCTACATTTTTTGTATTTTCTTACCAAAATCACTTAATTATATATATTTATTGTACACATTTTCTGTTAGAAAATTATCTTTACTGGATTTCTATTACCATCTTTCAGCTCAGTTATGTTAGAAGGATTCTTTCAAAAATGTTTGAACTTGGAACCAAACACAGAATGTTGTGTAAAGACTGGAGAATGTACTGCATATGAAATAAGCACTAATCCCAATTCTATTATTGTTTGGATTTCATTTGCAACATGGTGGAAGTTGGATTAGTATCATCAAACAAAATCACTAGCCAACTTTCTTAGCTGCAAAAAGTCTTTTTACTTTGAATGTATTTTTCAAATGTGCCAGTTGCTCACTCTAAAATTTTGCAGTAATAGTTTATCCATGATCCGGCAATTGTTAATAAAGAATTTTATTTGAATTTCATCAAACGCTGACAATAATTTTTTTATACAATATTCCTTTTAGTTTGAGATGTTAAATGTAGTCCAGAATGTAGCTCTTAACTTACTTCATTTTGAATTTTTATTTTTCATTGACATTGGTTATCTCATCCCCAAAAAGACATTTTTCAACACATTGGGTTTAAAAACTGACTGCTCATTTTCATGTTGAATTCAAGCTTAAGTGGAGCTGTTTTGCAAATATTGGACTACATTTGACTATATTTCACAGATATATCAAGAACAGATTAATAACCTTCACAGACACTTCTAAGATTCCTGAACATTTTCATGATAAAAAGATTGCATCGAGAAATAGTCATAAATAAAATAATCAGCTTGTGCGTGAGTGTGTATATATATACATGTAACTGTGATATGGCCATTTATGCATGAACACTGCTTTGTGGTCCTTACTATCTTATCAAGATTTGCTTTTTTCTATCTACATTTATATACATTACAAATTAAACTAAGCACAACTTACTATTTTTCAACTAAAGCTGTAAATTTGTTTTGCTGATGCTAAGTCTAAAAAAATACAATGTAAAATTCACTATTATGTATAATGTTATAATTATTCAACTTTTTAACAAGATCTCAAGTTGATGTTAAAAAATTATTGCAAGACATTGTTCATTTATTTAAAATGGAATTACTTATTATGACATGTTTCTAATTTGTACTTAGACACATTGTAATTATTTTCAATTTTTCAATTGTAATTATTTTCAATTTTTCTGATACAGGGACTCAATATTATAATTTTAGGTAGTCCCACAAGATCTTTGCACCTGATCTGCTAGAAACACTTGTTTTTTTTAACATAATTTCCTTCTTTGTAAATATTAATCACTAAAATTGAACATTATACAGTGAAAATTTCAGGTTAAAATTCAACCTATCACTACAGATCAGACTAAGGACACTGATCCAATATATATTATATATAATTTCTAGAGAACGAATTTATCTTTAATCCAACGTTTTTTATTGTTTCAAACATTGCTGTTTAAAATAAAAGCGAAACATTGATTTCAAACAGATATCTACTAAAATAATGTTTGAAGGAAATATATATATATATATATATATATTTACATAATTCCTATATATATATATATATATATATATATATATATATATAATTTAGTTCTGTGATATGATAGTGATGTTGTGAATAATATACATCTTTCTTCTGTATAAATATTTTCACTTAATGACCAGTGAATAATATGGTTGGCATGTTTTTAAGGGAGAGACCAATCCCAGGTTTTTATTTGATGAGATTAAAGAGGTCAGTAGTTAAAAGCTTTGATGATTGGAGAAACAGTGTTGAAGCTTAAACCAGAATTAAAAATAAGAGAACAAATATAGGGAGTGATATGTTAAAAGAAAGAAGATAACATTTTCTATTTTGGAGGCTCAAGTTTACAATTCTCAGCTATGAAGTGGCATCTAACACAGGAAATTCCATGACATTCTTTTTGCCAAATGTGCCTCTGTATGTATGTGTGTGTGTGTGTGTGTGTGTTAACACATGACAATATTCATATAAATACCAGTTTAACAATCCTTTACAAATGATGACTGATGACATTTCAAGCAGAGTTTTCATATTTTCTTCATGTGCTTTGGCCCTTCAAGTCGTAGCTGAATATGACTCTCCACAATTTTCTGTCCTTCATAGCTCTTAATAAATTTTGTCTTTTTGTTATTCCTCCTAAAACTTGTTCCACAATTCATTTACTCAAGCTCAGGGTTATGCATTTTTTCTCTTTTTGCCTTCAATCTGTCTTGTGAATATCAGGTTTTCTAAGCACTCTTTCCTCATTATGTGCTCTAGAAACTTCAACTATCTCTTCCTGATATTAAGTTTCCATTATTGTTTCCATTTTCTCTAAAAATTTGTAATTATTTACAGGTTCGGTTCTTGATATCCTCAGCATCTAATCTGTAGAAATAGGTCTATTGTTTCAAGAGACTTCTTCATTTTTTTTTTTTTTTTTTAATCATATCACCTCGAGCAAGGCTGTAACGCCACTGATGTGCAAGGGGCTATGTAAGAGTGAAAAGATTGGAAAAAAGAAAGCCGGAAACCACATCCTGAACAGGGAACAAGGGATGAGCCTCTACACCTGTACAATAGACGTGGGTGGAGTGTGAACTGGGCGATAGTTTAGTCTATCTACTCCAATTGAGAAAAAAAAAAAAATGAAAAAGAAAAAATGTAAAGTGAAAAGATTGGAAAAGAGAAAGCCGGAAACCACATCTTGAACAGGGAACAAGGGATGAGCCTCTACACCTGTACAATAGACATGGGTGGAGTGTGAACTGGGCGATCATTTGTGAGAAGATCACTGCCACATTGGAGGACTGATATTATGTGACAGTTCACTACTCTTTTCTTTGTTTCTAATGATATTTTTCTGTCTCTTAATACTTTACTTAGCTTTTGGAATGCATATTTGGCTATCCCAATGTGCCTTTGGATTTCAGTGTCACACATCCCTTCTGCTATTAAATATTTTAAACTTTGTATTTGTTTGGTTTTGGTATTTTCAATTTGTAATTTGCATGTTGGTCTCATTCTTTTACTAACAACTATGCATTCTGCCTTCTTGCAGTTGTTATTTTTTTTTAATTGAATTTACCCCAGCCAGGGCAGTAAAAGCCACTAAGACACCGGCTATGAAAGAATAGAAAACAGAAACATTAATAAGGAGCGAGAAGAACAGAACTGCATTTAAATTTTTGAAGATCAAACTTAACTAAAAAGTATGGAGCTGGAAGAGAGTTTCACAAGCAAGAAGTGTGAGAAAAGAAACTGTTAGCATAGAACTTAGTTACAACTAACCAATTCAACTGTAAATTGATGAGACCTTCAGAAAGTCATAAAGTCCATAGGGAAGAACTCATCCAAACAATTACCATAAAATTATTTATAGAATACTGGACAATATGTGGCAGAAATATTCTAAACATGGATAAATTTTAGATTTATAGATATGTAAGATATATTTTTGAGAGAAAAATTGTTTAACACAAAATAGTGAATTAACTTTCTCAATAGCTGACCTAGTAATGGAGTCAATATAATCTTTCCACTTCATGTCAGCCAAGAATGCTAGTCCAAGAAGACACAAGAGGGTCACTTTTGTGGAGGTTAGCATTAGAAAAGCAGAAAAGTGGTCTCTTGTTTTTGAGATATTAAAATTAAAAATCTATTCTTTACCCCAGTAAACAACAGATGACAGGTGATTTTTTAGATCAGGTACCAATTATCTCATCTGATCAGATTTACCATCAGGACAACAGGAGTAAATGGTTGTATCATCAGCATAGATACCAAGTTTTCTTCTTGGTTTCCTTTACTACCTTTTCTAGCAGTTCTTGTAGTTTCCTTTCTGTGTCTACTAATAACACTGTGTCATCTGCATATCTTATGTTAAGATTATGGCTGCCAATAATGAATTCTGGTAAGATTTCTAATTCTCTCTGAATCATCTTGTTGCATAGGTTGAATAAGTTCTGTGAGAAGACATGTCTTTTTCTTATGTTCCTTTCTGTTTTTGTATATCAACTGAACTCATTTTCTATCCATATGCAGGCAGTTTACTGCCAGTATAGGTTCTTGATTATTTCTTTCAAAAGCTTATCCTTCTATTTTCACACTATATTTGGCTTCTGCTATGGCTTTGCAGTATTGCATACATATATAATATTGATACTCGCACAATTAGCAAATAGTTTGTGCATATAAGAGGATGCTGAAAAGACCTTGGCACAGCCCATTTCCAAAAATCTGATCAAATCATCAGAAGATTAAAGGAGAATCTCTTTTACTCCAGCTGAAATATCCTATATAGAGAGCAATATATAATCTTAACAAAAGAAAGAGTTGATTAAAAAAATTAAAATATTTTCACACCACAATATCTAAGTTTGTTTTAAATAAACATTTTCAATACTTTAGACTTTTTCTAAGATCCTGAATCATCAGTGGAAACTGTGATAGCAGGATTTTTTAGGGATATTTCTGGTAGAGCACGTACTACTATCTGCAATATTTTTTTAAAAATATGGTTGTAAAAATATAATGAAAGAAATGTAAATATTTACTACTTGCAATTAGGTTAATTTACATGTGTGTATGTATACACACAAACTTCTATTTAATACAATTAAAATCTGATGTATATACACTCATGCACAAACACAGAAATGTATTCACAATAATACACGTCTTCATATTTATAACTTTTTATACATTTAATGATTTTTTTGGTCAACTTGACAACTAAAAAAATCATTTTCACTCCTTTCAATTTATTAACATGAAAACATGGTTTATTTTAACAAAAGCAAGACTGGCACAGAGAGCCATTTGTCTGGGGATCCCTATCAGATTAACATAAATTGGTTTTACCAGCTTCTTCCTCTTATGTAACATGTTCCTTCAGGATGCAGGCAATTTGCAATTTTTAAAAGCCATAATTTTTCTGTTTATTGATAGTGGAGTGGTTTCCCGTTGCCTTTTATATGATTTATTGAGACACCATCTCTAGTTTGCTGGCTGTTGATTCGTCTAGAGTTCTTCTGTCCTTTGATAAGTCTTGTTTTATCCTACAGGATGAGCAGGGCAGTTTTTCGATATTAAAATAGGTTTGTTTGTTTGTTTGTTTGTTTGTTTTTTTGTCACTTTGTGAAAATAATCTTCAGTTTTCTTTTCTGCATCTTTTTTCTTTATTGTTGATATCACGTTTTTTAGCGCGCACGCGCGCACACACACACACACACAGTATCATGTCATCTTTGCTTTCTGTGTCTTTAAGTGAATCATATTTATGTTTAATCTTTTAATTAAATTAAGAACATCTTTGGCTATCTAGTCTTGCTCTTGCAAGTCATGGTGAGTTCTTCCTTCGCTATAGAAACCAGTTTTTTATGCAAAAGTTCTCTCTTTTTTTTTATTTAATCGCATTTTAAATTATAAATTTACAATGAATATGTAGCCTATCACTGTTTTCATTTTATTCTCCAGTCTTATTTGACATTCTCTTTGTTTTTTACTATTTCTTTTCTCAGTAAAATAATAAATGGTTCTTGTTGAACACACACCTCGTTTGTAAAATTAAAATAAATTCACTGAAAAAAATTAAATTTGCCTACTTAGTGTAACGTGTACTGTAAGTCACTACACAAACTTTTTGAGAACATGCACACATACTCACTCACACACACACACACACACACACATAAATTATTATTATAAACTTTTTTAAATTTGAGTAGTAAGTCAACACTAAAGTTAAACATGAAAATGTCTATTTTTTACCATTAGATTTTTTGTAGATACAGATAATGGGAAGACACACGCACACACACACACACACCTTTAAAATGACTACTTATGTTCACGCATTTATCTTTCACTTTTGGCAGATTCATTTTGGGACAGCATATACTTATACAGATGGAAATAGCACATATACATACATACATCACATATATGCACACAAAACTATACTTCCCACCATCCTAGTTTACGCATGCGCATTTCCACTCCTCTACCACCATGTGGTCAGTTTTTATTTTTTCTTCTGCCTGACAGATGTTCATTTACAGCAATCTGTATTGAGTATTGATTGGGTGAGGTTGGTGAGGCGGGGGGCAGGTTAAGTTAACTTCAACAACGAAAGCAAGGCTACACGGGTTGGTAGGTTCAAATAAGCCAACGAGCGATGAAGTGTTCTCTTTGGCCTTGTCTCTATCCATCTATCTTTCTCTTCTCGTCCACCACTGTATATTTCTTTTTCCTGTTCAACTTTCTATACTTTCTCATTTTCTTTATTTCTTCTCTTGTTCGTCTCACTTCGTTTCTCTCTCTTTCTAACAGAAACACAAATATTAAAACACGCTAGAAGAGAGAGAGACAGAACCCCCCACCAAAAAAATGAGAAATAATAAGAACAGTAGTGAAATATATGAAAGGAAGGATAGATGAACAATGAGATTGAGAATGAAGGGGACAAAAGCGGGAAAGACTAACAGGGGTGATAAATAGAGAAGAGGGAAAAAAGTGAAAAAGATTAAAAGTGTTTTCCAGAGTTAAAAAGAAAGAAGAGGACCAGGTCCTAGTGTTTTCTTTGGTTTGATTGAAGGAACACAGGATAAAGAACAAAACAATAGTGGATAAAAATGGAGAAAGATGAATAAATGTATAAAAAAGGAAGAGAAAATGATCAAGAAAATGTTGACAAAGGAAATAGCTAACAAAGAACAGGATGAGAAAGTAATGAAGAGACAAGAAGTTTAAGAAAACTAGTGATAGGAAAGAAACACACAGAGAAGTAATGTCAAGTGAATTAGAAAGGCAGTTTGTGGAAAATGAGAGAAATAAGATCGAAAGAAAAAAAAGATAACCAAATGAATTTAAGAGTAAAAACATGAGAAAGAAGTCCAAGGTTAAGAGAGAAACAGAAAGGAGAGGGTAATGGTATGTACAGTGGGTAGAAAAAAAAAAGAAAACGAATAGGAGAAAGTGAACGAAAAAGAGAAGAACAAAAAAAAAGTTATAAAAATGTAGAAAGAAAAATAAAGAGATGAAGTTAATAATAGGAGAATAAAGAAATAGGGAAAAAAAGAAAGAAATTAAAAAAATTAAAATAGACGAAAGAAATATTTTAGAATTAAGTAGTCAAATTAAATCGGGTGAATAAAGAATAGTAACTAAAGTAAAAATTCGGAAATTCAGCAGAAAGAAAAAATTAAACAAGAAAAAAAATTAAAAAGAAAGAAAACGTAGAATTAAAGAGGAAAGAGCAAACAAAACAGAAAACAAAAAACGAAAGTAAAATGGCGAGTAAAAGAATTTAAAATAAAAAAATAAAAAATAGAGATGAAAAACAAAAAGATTACATTCAATTTCAAAGTGGCGAAGGAGAAAAATTGGAAAAAAGAAAAAAAATGTAACGAGAGAGAAAAGAAAAAATATATTTACATAAAAATACACTTTCTTATTACAGCACAATAAATAAAACAATAGAATAAAGATGGGGAAGATAACTTGAAATGGGAAGAAATTTAATAAGAACGTGTTGAGGAAAATGGGAAACATTGTTCAGGCATTGATAAAGGAATAGAGGGAAAAGGAAAGAAGTATATTATAATATTGTGGAACAGAAGGTTGGACATAAAATGATTCTTTAAAAAAAGAAAAGAAATGTATGATCATTGATGGACAAAATTATAATTTAGAGAGCTAAGCATATGATTGTCATAAGAAGTGCCAAACTTAGTTTTACATATTCTTTTATGAAAATGCATTTTAAAATAAATATTCATGTCTGAATAAAAAAAAAAAAAGTCTTGCGGAGAGAGAAAAAAAAACAGAAAATAAATATATTGAGAAAAAAGATGAACAAAAGACTGTGTATGAGAATGTTATTGTTTAAATCATAAATGTTAATGAAAAAAGAATTACCATAGAATTTGGAATAACCGTATTTAGAAAAGAGGCAAGGAAAGAAAGGAAGTTTTATAAAATAAAAATAGGAAACTATTTAACGATAAAGTATACTACCGGTCAAAATTATTAGATTAGGCGACCCCAGGTTTTAAAAGAAATGATGTTCATACTATTTTATTATTGCCGAGTGGATAATTCTAAATGAAAATAGAATGGTTCTTTTGTTATTATTACTTTGCAAAATTTTACAAGGCAGGGAAGCAAAGATGAACTCGCCCGAATCACCCTAAATTTTCTTCCTTCTTTCATTGATGAAACTGCAATATATAGGTAATTATTAAATATTTATAAATTCATTTGATGCACATGTTATTGTGCCGTATTAACCAAAAAAAAAACAAAAAAAAAACACATTCTATTTTCATTTATAATTATTCACTTGGCAATAAATACTCAAAAATGGTATGAATTACAATACATTATGTTTTTAAAACACTGGGATGGCCTAATCATGGCCGGTAGTGTGTGTATATTGCGTATTTCGGCAATAAATTCTCTTTTAAGTTTCATAAAATGATAGACAAGGTATTTTCATTAAGTTTTTTATATAATTTTTCATGTGTTCGTATAAATTGTTTATTTTCAGAACTCAAATTATATAAGAATTGTCCAAACTCCAAAGGTTTTGTACTTTCGAATGCTTTCGGCTATACTTTTAGCCGTTAACAAGAATTAATTTTGTTTTACTTGCAAATAAACATGTGTAATGTTTATGCATATAGACTTTATGCAAATCAATTATGAACATGTCAACAATGTGCTTACCGAGTTTGGAACTTAACATGCAAAAGACTATATGCATAAACTTTACCCGTTTATTTGCAAGTAAAACAAAATTAATTCTTGATAATGGCTAAAAGTATAGCCGAAAGCGTTCAAAAGTACAAAACCTTTGCACAATTTATATATATATATATATATATATATATATATATATATATATATATATATAATTGGAAAAAAGTTATTTAAAAAAAGAAAAATATGATATAACGGGGGAAAAGATAATATTCAGAGGGCGGTTAAAAGCGATGAAAACTAAAAGGTTATACAACGACAGCATTATTTCGAGCAATTGAAACAAGAGATCTATTGAACAGAATTGGAATGGTCAAGTTAAAGAGATTTGAAGAAAGATAGTCACATATGCATACGAACAGACTTAAAAATGTGTGCGTGCAATTTTTTTGTCTGATGAAGTTCCTTTCAGTTTTCAGAACGAAACGCGTCACTACAATTTTCCGTCTAGTCATTCATTTGTTCGCTGTCATTTTGGCATGTAAATACATATTTTCTTTCACACATACACAAACACACGCTTTTATGTATGTAAGATAGAAATGTAAAGTAGAAAGTATGAAAAGAAAGGGTGATAAGTATCAGTGATAACACGCACTTAAGATTGAAAGAGGGATTCTTTCTAAAATAGATATTTAATGTAAGGATGTTAACATATCATAGCTACAAAATGTGTATCTGTGTGTGCGCGTGCGTATAGCGACCGAAAATATATTGAGAGGAGATAAAAAAAGAAACAATCATTAAAAAAAATGAAAAAATGTATATATGTTGGATGGTTGTAAAATGATATAAGAGCGGATTCTAATGACAATGGCTGGCATGTGTATTGAACGTCAAGTGTGGATAGAACGTTGGGCAAAAATGAGAAATTAGGGAAACAGAAATATTGTGGAAAGAAATCTGGCAATGGGAGGAATGGGATGAAAAAATAAATGGGAAGCAAAGAAATAAAACCCAAAGAAAGGGAATAAGCGCCAAAGATCGTTTCCAGAAAGCCAAAAGCATTATTGAGTGGGATGGTGAGCCGGCACAGTGGTGGCTTTCGAAACAAATGAGAGAGTGCTTTTTAGGTGCCCCCCCCCCCCAAAAAAAAAGAAAGAAATGAGGAAAAGAAACTAACCAAGGAAAGAAAATGGAGTGATACGAATGAAAAATCAATTTAAAGAAAGAGAGGGAAACAACGAAAAGAGAAAGATAGAGAGAGTAAAGAAAGAGTTTCTTTCATCAAAGAAAGAATTGCGTGTAAAGTAAAGATAATGTAAATGTTAAGAGAAAAGGAAGTAAAAATGATATCGAATAAAAGAGAATAATAACAACAATTGGACACGACAAGAAAAGAAAGAATCTTCAGAAGAAAGAACAGCCAGTGTGTCACAAACAAAGAATAAGCAAATAACAAAAGAGTAATAAAAGAAAAAGGCTTGATAAGTGGGTAAGGCATTTACTAGAGAACTAGATGGAGGTGGCGGTAGATGGGCTTTGTGTCGAAGGAAAGGAGAGAAAGTTAGTCGACCACGTGTTCATTCACATAGGCCGTAGTAATAGCACACAACACTACCACAACTGACGCTGTGCCATTTTGACTTCAACTCTGACTACTCTATCTATTTTTACTACCTTCTGTTGTGGATCAATACGACACCAAGTAACTAACAACTTGGAGTTGCACAGCTATACCAGAATTGTGTGTATGTGTGTGCGAGTTTGGCAGGAGCTGAAGCAGAGAGGACGCCTGATAAAGTGGAGGTCGGTGAGGAAGGCTTGCCAAAGTAGAAGAGGCGAGAAGCAAATGAGAGAGGGAAAGAGAGAGGGGGGGAGAAACAGAGTGTAGAGGAAAGATTCATAAAAAAGATTAAAGCTGAAGAGAAAGAATAGTAAAAAATAAAACCCTGTGGAAAAAAAGAGAGTGAATATTTAATGATTTTTGTAAACAAACAGGAAAGAAAAAACGAAGAAGAATAAGCAGAATGAAAAAGATGAGAATGATAAACAGAAATAAACCTTAGAACGATTAAGGAAGGAACAAAAAGAAAGAAAGAAGAGAATAATCAAAAGAAAGAGGAAGAGATATAAATAAATAAATTAAATATTTATATAAAGAGAGACAGTCGAAACAGGAATACATGAATTATTGAATAATATGGAAGACAAGTGAAAGAGAAAAGTATGAGCGAGAGAGCAAGAAAAGGTTAAATAGGATAGAGTGGCAGATCATGAAAGGTTAATATTTATGTAGGTAAATAAACAGCAACAATGTTTTTGTATTTCTTTTCTTTCACATTTAACATACAAAGTAGGAAGGAGAGGGGCTGTTATTGTTGTTGATGGCGTTCATGACGAAAAGAGGAAATAACGTTCACTGATCACCCCTTGCCCTGAAAATTGCACGGGAAGATGGCAGTGAATGCGATGAAAGGGAAGTAAATATAGGTTTGAAATGAATAAAAAAATAAGAAAGAAAATGTAAAGAAAGAAGTAAATGAAAAAAAGTTGTACGAACATGAAAGAATATGACAAGAAGAACTGTATAAAAACTTAGAAATTCAAAAAGGTAAAGGAAAAGCAGAAATATTGAAAGGGAGGAGAAAATGGAAAGAAAGAGATTGAAAATTTTTAAAAAATGATAAATCTCTTAATGAATATCAGTATTTTTAAAAAGAATGAAAATGATTTGAAGAAAAATAATAAATTGTTCAGCTAGAAAAGTATTTATTTTTAGAAAAAGAAAAATAGGAGAGAGAATGAACTCGCTTTTCAGAAGAAAAAAGAGGAATAGTGAGGTACAAATATAGAAAGGAAAAAGGAAAAAGTGCTTTGTTTCGCTTCAGAAATATTTTTTTAAAAAAGAGCAAAAAGGCACTCATTTATCAGCATAAACTAAAAGAAGAGAGCGAAAGAAATGGGGGTCTTTGATTAGAATAAATACATTGGATAGGCGCTATAAAAAGATATCAGACACCAGGGACACTCGAGAAAGAAACTGATGAAAATAAATGCTGAAGAATGAACGAGGAAAGAACAAAAACAAAAAATAAATAAATAAAGGCTTTTTGGTGCGTGTAACACTAACAGAGGCGGGAAACACACAGCGCTGTACTGAAAAGAAAGGAGAGAGTTTGG
This sequence comes from Ascarosepion bandense, assembly GCA_037127315.1. NCBI lineage: Eukaryota > Metazoa > Mollusca > Cephalopoda > Sepiida > Sepiidae > Ascarosepion > Ascarosepion bandense. The sequence goes on from JBBBDQ010001333.1 coordinate 2,030,042, forward strand.
ATATTATTACAAGGAAGAAGAAGGTGAACATCAAAGTCGTATCACATCGTGAAAAGGGATCAGGGCTTGGAGCAGAAATGATGTGCGAATGACATGGAGTAATAAAAAATGTAGGAAACTCGGTGTTTATCAGAGAGAAGAGAGGAAAGGATGATAAAATGTTGAAGGGGAGGCGGAGGAATATGTTCAATAATAGCAGAAGGGCATAGTGAAAATATAGGGACGAGCGTTGTTTAAAGAGTGGACGATAAATGATAGAGAAATGGGAAGAACAGAATTGGGAAATTAATTAGATGGAGAGACAATGATAAGAGAGAGAGAGAGAGAGAAAGAAAGAAAAAGAATTCTTAAAAACACAGTTTTACAAGGACAAGAGAGTGGGTGGCAATTATTTCAGGATAGAAAGACGAAATAGGGCAAGAAAGAAAATGTTAAGCTGAGTAAAAAAAATAGGATATAAGAAAAATAAAAATGAACAATTATTGCGAATATATATGAGAAAAAAAAATAGAAGTTTGAAAAAAAGGGAAAGAGATTAGTAACGTGAATTAGAGAGTAAGAACTGAGAAAGAAAAAAAAATTTAAAGAAAATAGACCCGGTGGAAGATATGAAAAAAAAAATAATACAAAAAAGAAAAAATATGCCTTGTGAAAACGTATTAGAGTGAAGAGATTGTTACATTGAAGTAAAAGAGAGTGACAAGATAAGGTGTAAAGTTAAAAAGAGAAATATAGAGAGACTGGGGAGAATGAAGAGAAAAAGAGATCTAATAAGGAAAAAGAGGAAAAGACAAATGAAAGAAGAAATGAGTGTAGGTAGGAAAAAAAAAGAGAATTATGAATTAGAAAGGGTAGAAGCGGGAACTATTATTGGAAGCTGAAAAGGAGAGTAAAGAAAGGTGGAGCTCACACAGAGAGCAGTAGCAGAGTAAGGGAAGAAAAGGCATAAGAGAGAAAGAATTGTGTAAGATGTGAAGAAATGCTACAGAGGGTTATGGAGAAAGAGAAAGAGAGAAGTAAAAGAAGGGGATAGTGTAAGTTTTATGATAGAAGATCGAGAGAGGAAAAATTAGTTTAAAAGACAACTCAGATTAGACACTGTATTGTGTGTATAGAGAGATAAGAAAATAGACATCATAACTTGAATAAAGCAGAGAGAAAACTAGTGAAATCAACATATAAAAGTGGGAGGAGTTGTGATTCGAGAGAAGATATGAAATAGAAAAGAGTGGGACGAATAGATAAAGAAAGAAATAAAACGAAATAGAAAAAATACATTAACAAAGAGAAGGAGAGGGTAAGAATAAAGAGTAGGGAGAGTGTAACTAATAGAAATGACTTAGGGTAGAAGTTGAAACAAAGGAAAGAGGACAGTTAGGAAAGAGAAAATTATAATTTATTTTTAAAGTGAGGGACTATTATCATTCAGGAAATTTCTTTGGACAGTTCCACTCATCCGACGTTTCGATCGGTACTTTCCGACCTTCCTCGAGTGTACAGCACATTCAAAGAAGATCGGAGATTATCGACCGAAACGTCGGTATTCATAGTCACAAGATGAGTTGGATGGTCCAAGAAAATTTCTCGTGCGTTGAAGAGAAAGATGTTGAGAGAAGAGTGGGAGATGGGGGAATAGTGAAATACATGAAAATGTAAACAAAGAGAAAACAGAGATAGGTAAGACTGAAAAAAAAGGGCGAAATATAGAAAAAATAGAGATAATAAAATAAAGACTAAGAGCGCGGGGAGAAAAGAAAAAAGAATGCAATATTGTAATGGAGACGAAGTAACCAAACATAACAATAAAAAAGAAAGAGTAAAAACAAAAAAAAAGAAGAAAACTTAAAGAGAAAATGAGAGAGTGAGGAAAAGAAACAGTGTTAAAAATACCGTGAGATAATGACAGAACATTTTTTTAAGTGTGAAATATTTATCATCATGAAAATAGAGATAAAGAGTAGGAGAAATGAAAAGGAAAGAAAGAATATAAGCTTGACAATTTCACAGAGAAAAGAGAGTAAAAGGTTGTGGTGTAAGAAAAAGTAAGTGAAAAGTAGTGGAGGCTACAGAAAGAATAAAAAGAAGAAAGACTTTCGAGAAAGAAAAGAATTTGATATTTTGAAAACGTTTAAAAAAAGAAAAGGGTAAGTTTATGAGAAGAGAGTTTTTAGAGAGAAAATATTGAGAAAGAAAAAGAAAAACATTACAGTAAAAGCAGAGGATATATAGTGTTAGCTAAAGAAAGAATAGGAGAAAAAAGCAAAATGTATGAAAATGAAAGAGAGCGAGAGAAGAAAGAAAATAAAGTGGGAATTTCTAACAAGAAAGAAAGCGAAAAAGAAATACACAAAAAACAAAGAGAAGAAATCATGCTAAAAAAGAAAGGAAAATGTTGACTCATATAAAAATAGGAAAGAAAAGAAATACAAGCACTTTTCAAGAAGGTAAAGGGAGGAAAGAAAAGAAACGGCAAAGAAATATTAATAGAAAGAGTGAAGTAAATAGAAAGAATAGGATAAAACTGGGTAGATAGGGTTGTCAGGTGAACGAAAGAGAGGAAATTAAAGGAGGGGGTGGCTGAACAGTAAAGTAAGACGGCATAACTTTGGCTGTTATTTCCCATCGAAGCGTTCAGGCGATGAGCAAAGTGCGCGTCGTGGCCTCTGCTGATTATATCGACCAAGCCTTCAAGTTCTCTCTCTCTCTCTTGTGCTTAACCTACCCTCTATAAATTTCAAAATTTCTCTCTCTACTTCCGTTTTCCCTCTCTCATATTTCTCTAACAATTCTCTCTGTAATTCTTATTGTACATATTGTTAATTTACGCTGTTTTCTTCGTTCCCTTGATAACATCTGCCTGTCTAGAGCCTTTGCAACTTTCCTTCCTTTAAAAATATCTGTATTTGTTCAACTACTCTCTTTCTCTTTCATAAAATTCATGTTCTTTCTTTCAATAATATCTGCCTCTTCTCAATTTTTTACACTGTCAAAAATAAATATTTAGTATCTTTTTTTTCTCTTTAGACTCTTTTCCCCATACTTTTCCTCTCCCTCTCTCTTATTACACTTTGGCTATTCTTAATTTGCTTTTTCTTCTCTCCTAATACCATCTGCCTGTCTGTTGACTCTAATTTTCGTTTCACTTTCTTTCTGTTTCTCTTACTTTCTCTCTCTTTTGTTGCTTTCTCTTCTTATCTTAGCAGCATTTATCTTCCTTTCCTTTAACAGCTGTCGCTTTTATCTTCCTTTATTTCTTTCTTTACTCATAACATTTTGCTCTCTAAAACTATTTCTTTTTATTTCTCTTCTAACTTTCTCTCCCTTTTTCTTTTTCATTCCTAACCTATGTCTATCGCCCACCTAATCTTCCTACACGCGACACCACTTTCTTTTGTTTCTCTCTTTCGTTTCCTTTTTTTTTTTTTTCTTTCGTTTTTTTCTTTTGCTCTTGATTTTCCTACTTGTATTTTTTTTCTTTTTCCTTTAAAACTTTTTG